>CM021103.1:160270289-160361199 GCA_007115665.2 Sequoiadendron giganteum
CTCCCTCCCTCTTCCCTTACCTCTCTTCCCCTCCCTCTCCCCCCCTTCCCCCTCTCTCTCTAATAATAAATAATAATAATAATTTCTTATAATTTATATAATATTAAATATTATTTATATATAAATTATATATATAATAATTTATATTTTATAACATATAATTTACATAAAATAATAATATAATATATATAATAAAATAATAGAAATATTTAAATATATTTACATATATAAATATAAGCTAGATCAAAGAGCAAAGATAGATGTACAACTCAACTTAAGTTGGTTATCATCATGTGGTTACATATTTATTAACTTCTAAAAACATAGGATAAACAGAGATTGGCCTTGCAACTTCATGATTTTTCGGGTACCTCAGGCTTTGACTTAATGTTTTGAAAAGTGAAAATAATAATCACTCATCAAAGCGGGGCTTCTCAGTTATGCAAATAAGTTGTCAGCCCAGTTGATCACTTTTAACAGACAATTGTTGATGATCAACAATGTTGATGAAGTGCATTGATTCTGTCTTTGAAGGAATCGCCATCGGAGTGGCAAGCAAGCATTTCTATCTTGTCTAATTTAGTTTAGGAATCAAGCATTGCCTTCAATCTCCACAATATATTTATGCAATGGTCGCTTAATGCTTTAGGGGTCACATTGGATTTAGTAAATAGATCCAATAACATAGAAGAAGCTTAATACCTTAGGGATCACATTCAAAGGTGTGGAGGCATGCAAGAATGATGATAGGAACTGGGGAATGTCTTTGGAAATCTCATTAATGCTTTTACAGACTGCCAAGTTAAGCATATATGCCTGAGCAAAGAAGAAAAGACAAAACAAAAAGAAAATTAATTACATATAATTTCTGAGATTAAGAGTTTGATTCTCATTTAAATTTGTTTGGAGACAAGTGAAATGGAACTGGGCTAGTTATGCGTTATGGACTCTGTGAACTAGGCAAAAAGCTTGGTTATTGCTAGCTAGCTTTAGAGGAAGTAAACTACACTTTAATAAACGCTGAATTTTCTCTTCCTGATGTGCATTGTTTTATACATACAAACAATATTCTTTTCCTTTTGGTGATTCCTACACCAAATTGGTATCTTTTCCAAAACCTCTCCTCCTAATTCTTATAGTAATTTCCTTCTTTTAATTTAGGGGCACTCTTAAACTATGTTTTTTAGCAATAATAATTCTTTTGTGTTCTAAACCATAGCCGATTCTTAAGTAATTGGTTTCCTTTTTGCCCTACCTGAATGGTTATTTGCAATGATTTAATGAAGCTTCTAAGTTGATAAGGAAACAACTAATTTAGGAAGTTCAATTCAACCAAAACTACCTATGACTATTTCCACTGCTTGATTCAAGTATGAAGGTTTGAATTTCTATTTAGTGGCTGCAGGGAACAATCTTAACAAACTAGGTTTAAGGAATTCCAATCTAAAGTTTACTTTCTAAGGCGTTGGATGATATTGACCGAGACTGAGTGCAAACCCACAACAACTGATTCAAGCCTAAACTTGCTGGTTTGAATGTTCGGAGGCAAACCACAGTCAAGGAATGTGAACTGCTTGACAAAAATCCTCAAAGAAATGTGGTTAAATGGAATACCATAATTGCAAAATATACATAAAATGGGTTTGTTAAAAGAAGATTTCTTGGTAGGTGTAATTCCACATCCTAAAACCATTACCAACATTTTCACAACCTTTGCAAAAATGGAAAATTTGATAAAGCAAATGATTAAAGCAAATTTCAAGACAAGAAGTAATAGATGGTAAGACACACACAATATAAACCTTTAAGAAACACAACATCTGTCCTTGGAAAAAGATAAAAACTAGCTAATGATAAAGAAAATGACCTAAAACAAGGAATATGGTAGATTTTCTATTAAAAGTTGGAAAGAAAAATAAACATTCAAAATTTGATAAATGTTCAAAAAAAATATCACTCTATTAATGGATTATTTAAGGAAACAAGTAAAGGTTCGTGATAGATAGTTTAACAATGCTATGGGCAAGAAATTGGTAGCGAGGTAAAGAAAGAACTAATAATATTCTAAATTTTGTGAGAAGGATCACAAACTCACTTCTATAGGCATTGCTGAAAATTAGATTAAGAAGAATCATGGTCCTATCCGATTGTTAAGTTCTAAAAATGAAGGGAAATTTCGTTGTGTGCCCACTCAATACATGCAAACAAAAAGTTATGTGCTCTAACACAAGAATTTATTCATTCCAGCACCATCTGAAAATAAATTTTCATAGGGATCCATATTGGAAATTTCAGAGAACTAGTCCCCTCCATAGTACCCTACCTTAACAAGTTTAACAATTTTTGGATGCAAATCATTTGCTTATATCACGAGACAAAAGAAACACTTTCACAAAACATCGTACCCATCTTATTTGTTATAGTTTGGAATCAAACTGTAACTATCTGATACTGACACTAATCAAGTTTATCAAATTCAGGCCTAGAGTTTTGACATACTCAATGGGAGGAGGAACAACACAACTACTAATATATTTGTTTATGATTTGATTCACAAATCCACTCTGCTCTAAAAATCCCTTGAGAATTGCCTCTTAATCTTTTATTCACATATCTACAGAGAAAATTAATAATAATACAAGAAAATGGGTTTGCAGGTCGAAATTACTTTATTGCAGATCCTTACTCGCTGCCTGTAAGGTTATAACTACAAACCAAACAAGTCATATAAAGCAGCATTTAAAAGACTAGATCTAAGTATACCTGATAGCCCACCACCATCATGTTTGCTGCTGCAATAAGTCATTTGGGTTTTCCAATTGTAATCTGGTTTCGACGTGAGCTTTTTATACCATTGTCCACATTGCTGATGGGAAGAGGCTCCTCAAGCAACTGTGGAATAGCTGCACAATCCAATTGCCATGGGTCAGTATAGCATTCCCTATGCATTTAAATTAACCAGTCAAAGTATAAAGCATAAAGTTTTACCTCTGCTCCAGCCAGGGAAATTATACAACGGTGTTCATTCCTAAATATAAACAAGAGCTGCAGAGCAGCGAAGTTCCTGCCAAAGTGTGCAAGAACAGTTTTGTTTTTATTTGTTGTGCAACAATTGGAGTGGAGGCAAGTGATGCTAGCATTGGGATGCATTCTGGATTTTGATCATCACAATATTTTTGACTTTCTATGACAAAAATCTGTGAAATACAGTTTAGAAGCTTATTTAAGGCCCTGGTCATTTTGCTTTGAACAAGCAACATAGATCTCCACAATTGTTATAGAGTCATATCATAGAGAACCCAGGATTAAGTTTCCTTCAAAATTTGATCCCAAAAATACAAACATTGTGCTCCTTGCATTTGCAAGTTCCACAAGTGTTTCAAGTCCTGCATTAAAGTAGGAAACATGATTGATAAAAATACATGTGGACACATACTTATTGCTAAGCAAATCCAAGGAATGGAAAATGAGAATCCGAGCATTATTTCTTGCCTGTAGGAAATAGTGAATATAAATTCTGACATCAGTAAATAAAATAAAACAAGGACAAATGAAATAGTATTTGACTATTAATTAGAACACCAAACAACTAATAAATGCAATTCAGCTTTAGGGTTTGCAGAATATGCAGAAGGTGAAGCAGATAAATCTTGCAGCACCTAACAAAAAACAGCACACATGATTCTGAAGATGCCTCTGAATAGAAAATACGTGCCCAAACATTGCAAATACTCAACTCTTTTGTCTTTCACTAAATCAACATTAGACGGCTACTCAAAAATTAATGCTATTTGGCACATTAGTTGAGAAAGCTCACCAAAGTGTTAGAAGGATTCAATGAATGAGCAATGCCTCGAAGAAGAATAGGAGCCTGAAAGGAAAAACAAATAGATTAACCATTTAATCTTAAAATATCCCCTCATATAAACTTAATATTGCAGACAAAATAAATTTAAACTTATTAAAGAGATTCGATAGCAGCACCTTAAATATAAATACCAGGATTACATGATAGCAAGGGGTAAAACCTAGTAACTATACATGTTGGCAACAGGCTGCCATTAACCTAATCAATGACTTCCCAGAACTAGCCAAATATCATAGAATCTTTGATTATGCTTATAGTATGCACAGTGGTACATTCATATTAATAAGTGGGTTGTTTTCTAAAGATTTCTATGGGAAGAAAATTTTCTTGCATAAGTCATGAAAAATTAATTCATTAAATACTTTATCTAGGGCCAGTTTTAATTAGTGATAGGCAGAAAATCTACATACATATATGACTCACTATTTCTAATTTCCAAAATGAAGCTTTGCAAATAGGTTCTAGTATTACAGCTGTGTTGTGAACCAACAGCCTTTGCAGAACACTTAAGAAAGATGCTAAAGCCAAATTGTCTGATTATTAATATGTACGCATATGACTTGAGGGTATTCCTGAACATTTAATTCTTTAGTTACAAATCATTATTCCTTCGGAATGTTTTGCATCCTGAGCTATATAGAATGAGCTGGTTAAGTTTAGGTTTCAGTAGGATCAGGTGACTGATATCGGAACTTAGCTCCCACGTACGGTTTCTCTTTCAGTGGTTAGTCTTCCTATTCAATGTATGCAAAAACAATCACCTGCACATTCTATTTGGGATAACTTGGTAAAAACAAAGAGGTTGATTAGCTGTTAGACAATTGAACCAAACTCTTAGCAAGGCACTATATCATTTTGCAAGATCTCCATACCAAAAAATTAAAAAATGAGGAGCACATAGGAAATAAATTTTATAATGATATAAAGTCTTGAATATTTCTCTTTACTGTACATTCAGATTTATGAACTGTAAGCCTGTCATACTTACCTAAGCTTCTACCACTTTAACATGGGAGAATTCTCATTAACTAAGTTAACCTCTAAATATCTCCTAATACAATGATACCTAGCAACAATCTGTCTTTGCACATTAAAGAAAGAACTTTGTGTTTGAACTTTGAAATTGATATGAATCAAAAAGGTAATATTCGGTATTACTTAGTTGTATACTATATATCTACAATGCAACAAATATATTCGATATTCAACTTAAAAAACGAATATACTTATAGATATGCCAAAGAATTTTGCAATATAGAAATGTGAACCAATTGAAGCCCCTGTAGATACAAGCATCAAATTGTTTGGCAATGTGTACCTCCAAAATGGAGAAGAGAGAGCTGAAATGGAAGTCACTCCATATCAGAATGCTGTTAGCATCCTGATGTTATCAACAGTATGGAAAAGATTAGTTGTTGCTTTTACTGTGGGAATGGTAACCCAGAACCTACCAAACCCTAAAGCACATCATTAGAATACTGAAATGATGAAAGGCAACTTCTTGTGCAGAAACCTTCGGAAATGAACAATACTGTAGTTGTACACTATAATAAGTCCTTAATTTAATAGAAGATGATCATGGACAAGGAAAGAATAATTATGAAATAAGTTCTAACTTCTATACAAGAAATTCCTTTAATTTTTAAAAAAACCTCATTACCAAATTCTGGAATTGTTAGGAGTCAAATTATATACTCATTCTACATTTGGAAATACGTGATAATGAGAATTCTGATGGAATGGAAAACTTACTAATGGCCGTGAGTCAAATTCTAACAAAAACATATCATAAACTACATCATGTTACACACCATATCATAAACTACACCATGTTACACACCATATCCAACGATAAACATAGATTCACATTAAAAGGTAATAAAGCAATGTTGTGTAAAATTAGAAATAGCCATTGCTGCACATTGAATACACATATCAAGGCCAAGCTTTACAAATATAAATGCGTGGTAAAAAATAAAGTTAATGTTTGTCAGAAAAAAATCTAATAGGACATTACAATATTAAATAAACCTAAAATTCTCTACCAACATTCTGCTTCAATCATATTGTGTCTAATATTGAAAAAGTACCTGTGAAGAACAAATAATTTTTAAGTGATCTTTTTCCAAATTGATTAATAGCGAAGACAAGATTGAAATTCAAGCAAGCTTACACTAAAGCAACAGCAAATTTCTGAACTCTTTCAATGAAAACAATTTCAGAACATAGAGGTAAGGGTTTTGCTTTATGTGATCTTTTTTCGATAGAAAAGACAAGATTAAAATGCAAGCAAGCTTATACGAAAGCAACAGAAAATTTCTGAATTCTTTCAATGAAAACAATCTCAAAACATAAAGGTAAGGGTTTTGACATATTTTTACCATGCTTTGTTGACAAATGCTATATCTTCTAAGGAAAGAGAACTTGATTTGAATTGTTATGGGTGGAGATGACAAATGCTTCCAAAATTATTTGTTTTGGCATGGACCTAGAAGCATAAGTTCATATCATGAATCCCAGAAGGCTTGAGGTGAAAAGCAAGTTCTGTGAAGTAAAATGAAACTCAGAGCCAATGCCATTGCATTGGTTATACATGGGAAAGGGTTCATAGGATTTTCCTCCTAGATTCCCAATTCAGTTCCTTATTTGAGCGGAACATTAGGACAGGTTCCATTCTATGCATGTATTATGATGTATATAATGCAATTATACTACCATATAATCTAAAAATTCCCAAGCCTCTGTTTTTATTTCATAGTGCATAATTGGGCTGAAGGCATTTTTAACATTTAAGAGTTTATGCTGTATCCAAGCCTTAGAAGTTTGGGTTGTTTCATTTTTTAACCAAAATACAAGATTCTATTATGCCAGACTTTATTATTTATCTGTTGATTGGTAATGTATTGTCCTATGAATAGCATAGAGGATATTGATATATTGAGAGTTGGGCTCCAAATGTGAATTGTGGTACCGGAGTAGATCACGGATACAATCAGATACAGTACTCAGGCCATACTTGAGTCATATCATACGTGTACCTGGTACAACAGTACACATGTCAAGGGTTTTACCACAGCATGTCCTACAAGTTTGCTAGTGGTGCATTCGTAAGGCCAAATGCTATGACGTAGAATTTGTGGTGGTTACAATTGTAAAGGTTTGTTGAAGGACATTAGTACCTTTGTTCTAACTTGGTTGTAACAACTTCTAAAGCTTATTTTAAAAACACTAGGGCTCCCTTAAGACGAGATTCGTTGTAATTCCTTTGTTAAAATTTCTATGAAAATATTATTTATAATTCCTATTGACTTTAAAATGAAACATAGCTCTCCTTAACCTATGACTCATATCTTGATTGCATTTTCTGATACAAATAACATAACTTTTACTTAACTAGGATCATATTAATTGTATTTGAGCGTTTTGGGTCCATCACTAGGCATGCAACTCAGTTGGCATCAACAACATGTCAAATATTCAGGAAAGATTAGAAACAGCTGTTAATTCCTTGTCCTCACAGGCATGACACACAATGTGGAAAGCTCTCAATGACCATTTTCTCATGACCCAAAATTCATTAATGGTTCTACTTTAAATTTCCATTTGATGAACTATGGATTATGCTAAAAACTATTGCACAGCTAAAATCAGAAGCACTCTTATGGGCACTATCGTGTACTGTGGACATACTGTCAAGAAACCATTTAGTGTGCAATAAAATGCAATTTAGTGCAAAGGAAGGTTGCCTTAATTGAATGGAACATCCTTTTGATCCATATGACACTAACATCGAGGGTTGTATATACATTTTTTCTTACAATTAATTCCTTATGATCACTATGATGACTTTAGTCCATAGAAAAGAAAAAATCTTGGAAGATTGCCATTAATTCCCTTTGAAAAGAAAAAAAAGACCAATACTACGATGCTGCCCATTGTCCCTACAATAGTTTCAAGAGTCACGAGGACTCACACAAGGTGAGTCTCAAGGCTAGTGGCACAAATTGAGTTTCAGAGACTCACTGCGTAACAGTCTCACCAGACCTGATGAATCTCATCTACAAAACTTGGTGACGATTGTTAGGTGGGAAAACTAGAAAAGAAACAAAAGTAAATCAAAACTCTTAAAACCTAAAACATATGGAATGATTTTTAGCACTTCAAATGATATTCATTTCGTTTGCAAGCACAAGCAAGGAGAAAAAAAGAGAATCAATCCATTGAAACAAAAACCAGCAAACATGGTTAGGGGTTAGGGCGTAATTATTGCTCAATTCCTTTAAAATTGGTAACAAGAAGCAAACATCTGCACTATATCTTGTGTTCTAACTTCTAGGGTAGCAACATAGACTGCATGACACAGACTTCCTTTGGTTTTAGATGTCAAGATTAAGGCATGATTATTCTTAAAAATAGCCCCAGACTTGCATCGAAGCTCATTCTGGTGGGGTAGGTATCATCAAGATTCCAGTTCACTTGATAGATGCGTCAAAATTACAATGATGGCCCCAAGCCAACCATCACCATGTATAGTAGATGAGAGGACTTTCAACATCATACAGGCAAAAATTACCTGCAGGACCTTTCCTACAATCTACTATTTGCATACACTGGAAATTTAGGTGGTTTTCGCGTTTTAGCAAAAATGGGAGAAGAAGCCCTAAAGCTGCAAACCTTTGAAAGTGGGGAGAATAAATGATAGCTAAAATGGAGGAGGTAGGTGCACTTACGGGACAGGGGCGGCGTAGCCTCAAAAACCGAAACGAATACCAGATGCGCTCCAAGCCATGGCCAATCTCTGGCATGAAGGGTTCCCAGATCAATGACATCCAAGATTGTGTCTGAAATTCCATCGTCCACCTCAAAATCCAACATCCCAGGCTCTGGACAAAATTTTAAATAAATAGTGTATATTGCCCTGGCTTTAGACCGCTGAATACTATTTGGAGCCGAAGGCGATGCGTGGTGTGAAATAAATCTTCCGTTGCACTGAAGGATGTATCTCCCAGGATTGTCTAAGAAGTTCTCTGTAAATAAAATACAGGGACTCCCAGCAGCTGCAATACGCCTCCTTTGCATGCAAAAATTATAAATGTCCGTTGCTTTCTTTTCTTTTTTTCAAATTCAAATGGCCGTTGTTTTCAATTTTCAAATATTCGTTGAGATTCATTGTTCATTACAATTTAATATTTTGGGTGAGGAGAATATAAATTAAAGAATATATTTTGTATAATTTATAATTTGATAATTTACTATAATTTATAATTTAATAATTTAATATTTTGGGTGAGGAGAATATAAATTAAAGAATATATTTTTTTATAGAAAATAATTTGTTGTAGAAAATTTTAGATTTTAATAAATCTATCTATTCAAGGTCATATGTGGTATCATTCTTATGCTAGTTACAATTATCACTATCGGAAGCTTTCACACTTTAATATTTATAAAATAATATTCATATTAGTAAAACAACACTCTTTTTAAGTTTATCTACATATATGATATAGTACAAGGATATTATATCTTATAGTCTTCCTTGAGTTGGAAATGTTAGTTTAGAAGTTGAGAGAATTAAGAATAGGATTAAGGCACTATGAGAAGTAAACTATTGTTGCTTAAATGTTACTAGTATAGTATTGATTATCCAAAATCATTTCCAATGAACTAATGTTACTTTGTAATTTATCAATATCATGTTAAGCTTCACATGAATTGCTAACTTAGTTCTTAACCAAATTTGAGTCATGGAGATTGAATTGGAATTTAAAAGGCATACACTAAGTGTTTGGCGATCACATGGAGGGAGGTTGCTTTCACATCTACAGTAAATAATTAGTTAATTCAAGAATTATTCATGTTTTGCATGACAATTACTTGCCTTGTCTATGCATCCACATTTAATGGCATGTTTGGCAGAACAATAAAATAACATGAATTCCTTCAAAATCTGAGCTGCACAACAACATTGCATTTTGAGACATACTTGGTGAATCCGATTAGGAGAGGATAGTATGGTCATTCAAAATATAGAACTAGAGAAAAGTCAATAAAGATTATAGTTCTAAATAATTTATTGCATAAATTGGTTGAGAAGAGGGTATTACATCACTTAGTTAAGTGAAATTCAGCTATAGGAAAAATTGCCACATTTCATAGATGGCAGACCAATACACTTGGGTCTAGGAAACAAGTGTTATGAGTGTCTATTGACCCTTTCTCACACAAAGTGTCAATGTAGATAGGTGTCCTTAGAGGTTTCAATTCTCTTTTGACACCTCTTCCTACATTTTTGGTAGGCAACTTGCCACCACTCCATGGAGGTTCCTTATCCACACTTCATGGAGGTTGGTTGCCTTCCTCATTATTATTTATGTAGACCTTATTGGTCTAATCTATGGGTAAAATTTATGCAATTTTGTGTTCATTGTGCTATCTTTCAATCTTTGATTATCAAAGGTTCTTTTATGGTATCAGAGTTGGACATGGATTTTTTGCAAGTCGTAAGGTGAAGCATTTGATTGTATCTTTTGATCAATTCATCTCTATGCAACAATCCACTAGAAAGGCATATATTGACCCGAGCTTGCAAGCTAGTATTTTTGGAGGCATGATTAATCCCTATGACCCCTGCAACTTATCTGTAGTTTTGATCATTGATCTAAATGAATGATTAAGGGGTGGTTTTGGTCATCATAGGTGATGATTTGTTCATTGCATGTCAAAATTCCCTCTATAGAAAGTTCATTTTTGGCATTTACATTGGTTGCAAGCCACAATTAAGAGGAGGAGGTAGAAAGTTTGGAACACCAAATATGGGAAGATACCTTCACCTTTCTTGTGCTTAGGTACACATCAACCAAACCCCTGTGATTTCTTCATAGAGGTTGTGTTTCATTTTGGAGGGCCATTTAATTTCAAGATTATTTGTGGAGGCACACTTGAAATCATAAACTCAATCAATATATAGGTCGCGAATCATCTTTGGTAGGCCACGAAGAATCTCTGCCACATTTCAACGAATTTATAGTTCGTGAACCACTTGCAGCAGGCCATGATGAATCTCTACCGTGATTTAATTATGAGTCATTAGTGTGACATTTTTTAGGATTTTAGGCACATTCAAACTCGGTGACAATGTTTTGCATTTGGGTTCAACCTACCGATATTTTGTGAAGAAAGCCCTTTGCATTTTTTATAAACCTGTGATTTCTCAGAGAGACCTGCAACTTTTTTTTTTATAGATCAAAGATAGGTAATGCATGACATTGGGGCTCTTTCTTGGTGGTAACGACTGTCAAATTCAATGGAGGGAAGACCACTATTATTCACCTACCTTTTTATGCCAATTCACTGATCATGTCACCTTTTACGATAGGGCTTATGTCAGTAGCAAAGGAGAGGGGAAAAAATATCAATTCTAAGCCCTTGGTCACATGGTATTCCAACCCTTGATGAACTTTCCAACCCAAGGGGATTTAAATCTTCTCTTATTTTTCCTCTTTTTTCTAATTTTTTCGAGGAATTTTTTCAAAAAATCTAAAATTATTTTTTTCAAGGAGGATCAATTATTTTGAAAATGTGTAAAATTGAAAGTTTCATAGCTTTTTCTCGGTATTTCAAAATTGAATTTCATTTTTTGTAAAAGTTCTTGTTTTTTCACAATGCTTCCAATGAGCCCATTTGGACTATTTACAAAAGCACTCCTTCTATAAAGTGCCAAATTGGGAGGTGGGAAGGGTCAATGGACACCTAAGTAGGCTTAAAGCCTATGTGTATGCAATATATAGACTAACATAGATGCTATCAAATTAATTTTGGAATGGAAATATGTGAAGGGGAGTGGGATATAGAGTTAATTCTGACTTTGTGTCAAGATTTTTTTCTTTTCTTGATTTGTAGGAATCCAAAGGAGTGATTTTGGCGATGGTGAGACTACTCATAAAATTTGAATTTCTCATTGGGGTGGAGGACATTCTAGTATGAGAAATTTTGGGGGAAGGGATCCTTTTTTGCATGATATCCACATTTTTCTTGTTTTGGGGGCACAAGTGAATATGTACTTGTTAATTTTGGACATTAACAATGTGACTTTGGTAATACATAGGATACAAGCTAATTATAGCACTAGATTTTTGAAGTGCTATCTAAACTTGGAGGCGTACCAAAGTTTTGAGTGGATGGAGGAATTTGTGGATTTCCATTACAGATAGAGATGTTTGAAGGGTGGTCGAAGGTGGAAAAAACTTTTGCACAAAAGGAGGAAATAATGGTGTTTACAACATTCAAGGGTCAACGTTGGACAAATACATTACCATATGATGACGATGATCAATATTTTAGAGAGTAGCAAAAATATTTGGTGTGCCTAAATTATAATATGTTTGAATCAAATTGCAATCTAGGGAACAAAAAGGGTTGGAAATATTAGCTATTAAATGTAAACTCTTAGACCCTACGTGGTTGATGATTATGGGGGTATTTTTTGTTGGTAATCTCTATTGCAAAATCAATGGCTCTACCATGATAATGGTTGGTTTATATTTTTTGATATGGGAGGGTAAATGCTTCTAGGTTGTAGAGGCACCCACATCGATGTAAAACTATTTTTATATTTAATAAAATAATCACTATCTTATGATTTTTAAATAAATGTATTTCAATTTCTTCATATGATTAAAAATAAATGCATAAAATAATTGCATGCTTGAAAATATAGTGGGTTGTGAATTATTTCATTCTTCTTGTTGAAAGATTAAGGGTGGAGAGCTCAAGGAGGAGTTACAAGTGGGGGACACACAAAATAAACCAAATTGAGGTGAGGGGTGATTAACCAATTGGTTTCTTACATGTTTTATTGTTTAAAAATAGTTCAAGTTTCTTCAGGAATAACTTTAAGAAACCCCCCCCTCCATGAAGGTGTAAAAACCTGGTGAATCTTTCCTTTTATTTGAAAAAAATTATTAATTTTTTTGGCGAATCTATGTACATTAGTAAAAAAGTTTGTAAGAACCTGGCAAATCTTAATGAATAATTTGTAAAAAATAATAATCGCAGTGGCAAATCGTAGTGAATATTCACTAAAAAGATTAATTATAATGGTGAATCTCTCCTTTAAAAATTTGCATAGTTGGTCGGCGCAATTCCCCCATTTTTTTTTCTTTTTTGTAATATTGAAGTAGGGGCCTGGGGGTGGCAACCACTGGTAGGGTTAAGGGGCAGCACCCCTTGTGGGGGTCAAGGGGGAAAATCCCCCTTGTGGGGGTCGAGGGGGCAACGCCCCCTCGCGTGGTCCGGGGACATCGGCCCCGACGCGCTCCTGTCGCGATACAGGCGGGGTCGAGGGGCAATGCCCCTCGCCACCAAGCATAAATTTGTTATCAAAAGTGCACTAGAGAACACACAGATTAAGTGTTTTTTTAAAATCTTCACTTTAAAATTAAGAATAAATGGAAAGTTTAAATATTACCATTGATTAGCAATTTACCTTTTTAATCGAACAGTTGCAGGTTGATTTCGCGGCCTAATACACACATGCCTTTTAAAAGGCATGTGTAAGGCATGTGTGTATTAGGCCGTAGAATCAACTTGCAACCATTGGATTAAAAAGTTAAGCGATGATTTGATGGCAATAAATAAAAGCCCTATTCAAGGCTAAAATATCCGTAAAATTAAATGGTCATTTATTATTGTGGCGATATTTCCCTAAAATCAATGGTAGGAATATAATATTACTGGAGAATATAATTGATATTTGTGATAATAGTATAAATTGTTGGTGAATCAGTTCCAATGACCTACCATTTAAAATATAATACATAGGCGAATTAATCGAGACAAATTTTGTTTTTTGTAAAAACTTGGCGATTCAACATCATTTTTAGCTTATACTATTCGCCATTTTTGGAGGTCTCGATTTCAATTATTCGCCAATTGGCAAAAATTCGCCACTAAAGTTTTCCCTAAGTTTCTTATAGGATTCATAGCACTAAGTGTTTTACAACCTGTAAAATTTCATAGACAACATGAATGTAGTGAAAACATTTTGTTCTTAACAAAGTAAAAATGCAATGAAAGTCACTGGTCTTCAAAATTTATCACAGCTATCAATTAGAGTAAAAATTGCATTTAAATTTCTTCATACATGTTTCAAAAATAAATGCTAAATTCTTATAATAGACAATGCACTAGAATTTTGAATGTTAACTATTTTTAATAGTTATAATCAGTTGAGGTTGCAAGTTCTACGGTGTATTTTGGAAACCATTTTGAAAAATAAGGTTAGAAAACATACCTACTTTTAAAACCTATAAATTATGATACCAGTAATAGAGTTCTTAAATACTCTTTGTTGAACATGCCTGGATAGTGAGAGGGGGATGAATCAATATCTTCAAAATGTAAACCCTTCAACATAATGTAAATTTAGATTTCTAACAAGATCAACAACCCTTAAAAAAATCAATAAATCTTAATCAAATCAACAACAATGAGAGATAAAGAAATGAACACACATGCACAAGAAAAACACTAGATATATACATGGAAAACCCAAGAAGGAAAAAAACATTGAGAGAAACCTCATAATGCATCTCACTACCTAAAGAAACACATTGCTCCCTGAAGGACTTGTAGGCTAAGGCATACAACCTTAGGGAAAGATACAAGGACTTGCACACTGAGGTGCACAACCTTAGGACAAGATACAAGGACCTACTATGAAGACTCACTATCTTTGAGCAGGATACATAAAGATTTTAATTTACAACATATGTCAACAATACACTCTGTTGAGTGAGGCATTAAAGTGCATCTGACTTATATTTTCTACAAATCACATTACTTATTGTATTTTTCCACTCTCACACAACTTGCAATTGATTTGTTCTTGCATTTATATCCTCAACAAGTAAGGAAAACATCAAATTAGGTTGGCCATAACAAGAGACAAGAAATGACCTCAAAAATTCAACCTCAAAACATGAATACGGTGAAAGTGGACATATATAGGAGACATAGAGGACCTAAAACAACTTATTGCATATTCCAATGTGATCACAAAAATTAAATATTTTGGCACACATCATCCCAAGTCAGCAACAAGGAATCATGTAGAAGAAACACTAGCAACATTACCAATCAGCCCAAAAACACATCTTCCATCTAAATTTACTCAATGTGATTCTCAACAGGATAGGGAAAGACCCAAAATCATCTTAACTCAATCTCAATTTCTAGTGAAAATCCCTAAGCACATAGCACAAGCAAGAGAAGAAGCCATTGCGAAAATACCTCCAAAAATCACTCAGAGAAACAAATCAAACAATATGCGGCACCAAAGAGATCAACTATTAATGTGTGGACCACAAAGAGACATTCCATGAATGTCTAGTAACACTTCCATATACTTATTTAACACTTTCATGCCATAAATAGCTAGCACAAATCACTTCATCTCGAAATCTCAGAAAACACAGTCATGAGATAAAAAAATTACAAACCAACTTGTGGTAAACTTCATCACATGAAATCTGAACTGAGACACTACATAAACACTAAAATCAGGACCACCAAGATACAAGAATAGCAAAAATTTAATGTTAAGAAATATGGAGAAATTTCTTAACCAATCATGACAAGCAACCAAACTACCAAGCCACTACAATTACCAGAGACCTCCTTGTCAATACTAGTGACTTAAAAAGATAAGAGGAAAAATCCACAAAGGGTCAAGGTATTCATTTAAATCAACACATTCTCAACAACTACACTTATCCTTCGTACAATTATACATGATCCCCTTATCAACAATGACCAACCAACTACCTACTCCCCCGAGATGTAGCTTACATTGATCGAGGAGAAAAGGATATGACATGAATTTATCCCCCTAAATGGATGCACTATATATTCATCTAGTTAGAAGGAGGGGCAATAACCCCTAACTTTTGTTGGAGATACCCAAAAGTATCCTTTAAAATTTCCTTAGTGAATATGTTTACAATTTGATCCTTAGTAGGAACATACCCCAATCTAAATTCTTGCTTTATAGCCTTTTCCCTTAGAAAGTGATAATGGATAGAAATATGTTTGGTCCTTGAATGAATCACCAGATTCTCAAAAATATTTGTTTTTTGATAAAAAGACTGTTAGCCAACACAATATATTATATAATAAAAAGGTTACATGATAAAATGGTACTGGAAATTATAGATTTCAAAGAGAAATTTCCACCAACTTTAATGGCCTTTATCTAACCTTTACATCCATTCCTTATACAAAAGGTTGATTAGAAAAATATGAACAACATATATATTGTTTTGATTAATATATATACTGACTAGAAATATATTTTGGTATATGCTCCATTTTATTTTGATTAACAAGTCATATACAATATGCTTAGACTATCTTAATCATACTTCTTTTTGCAAAAAATTAAAAATATTTCCTACTTCTAACTATAGTTTCAGGAACAACCAACTGAGTTTTGATCTTGACCTTCGTTCTACACATTCTGGTTAACTAGGGAGGCCTGAGAAGCCGATGTAACATTCATAACTAGTAATATTGGTTGAGGACGATTCCCATTTGGAGTTTTGAGAGGAGGCCTAATGTGCACAAATTGATGGTAGTGATGCATTATCAGGAATGATACTGCATGATACTTGTTCTTAAATTTTCTAACGATTTCAGCCCCAAGTTCAAAGTGATGGTAGTTGAGTTCCTTGTACATATAACTTGATGAATTGAATTGAAAAGACAATTTCATAGCATCATAAATGTTATCATAGAACACCTTATGAAGAAAATAGTACCTATGAAAAATTCTTCCAATGTATCCTTCACTCACCCATAAGTCATAGCTTTGAATGATTTTGAGCAAAGCATTATTATGGAGAAATAGTTCTTGTACCACTTTATTTAGAATTTTTTTTTATAGTATGGAAATTATAAACCATATCCATAATGTTTGAAATAAAAATCAAGGCCAAGTTAGATGGAAGGATTATCCTTTGATCCTTTGGATACAATATTTCATCATCTATTATAGTATTTGTGCATTTTAGAACTGATAGGCATTCAACCTTGAAAAAATATGACAGCTGCTCTTTTTTGAGACACCTTGAAAATTGTCTCTCCCATGGAAAGACTGGGAATGAGACCGTATAATTTATAGGACTATATTCCATGGTGTAAATTCTAAATGGAATGTAGTCAGATTCGTACAAGAAACAACCAAGCAACACAGAATTGAAACCACAAGGAATGACACTAGAAATTGAGAAGGAGGCGAATACACACCAACACTAAAAGAAACCCATGAGTACTCTGAACCTATGAAAATTTTGTCCGCAAAGACCACAACCCAGGACATATTGGGTAAAATGGACTTCAACTTTGAACCAACAAAAACCCACAGTTTGGTAACCAAAGGCAAAAAAGAATCCGAAAATTCTTCACCAATGCAAGAGCTTAAACCGTACCCACAAAGAAGCCAAACCAGACATGAAATTTAGGTTAAAAATTACTGGATAAATGTTGATACAGTCTTCAATTATAATCCTAGATGAAAATTAACTATCCAAGACCCACATTGCAACTCGTCCACACCAGGAAGTGAAGATTATGAAAAACACTATCCACCCTAATTTTATTGCAAGATGGCCGCCATTTTATAGACAACATTGCAAGTTAAGAAGGAATGAGCACCAAATCAATCTCACATCTTATTTAATAGATGAGTAAAATGCAAAAAAATTGCTAAAGTTATAATTTTTGCCTTAAAATCCACCTCTAGTTAAATCAAAAGTATCAATGGTACGGTTAGCACAATTGGATGTTCCAATTATTTCCTTAAACTTATCACCATAATGATGATATAGTCAAGTTTTGTTTTCATAAATAATGTTTCCTACAAAAACCGACACTTGGTTGTTAAAAAAAATACATCCTTTACGACAAATCCTTGGTAATTTGGATGATAACACTTATGACGTCAGATTCTTGTGTGATCTACATCTTATTCCTAGTGCATATGTTGATTAATGCTTGATAGGCTATCATTAGGACCTATTAATTTAGAATAATTGAATGTCAATTGTCGATCGGGTAGTGTCCAAGGCAGTTTACAAAAGGAGATTATTCAAACAACTCATTTTATATTTTCAATTTTTCTTTTAAACTACATAAGTTGAGATTAGACCAAAGCCATTACTACTTAACTTCGAAAATGATCTTACTCTAAGAAAATCAAGGAAAGCTAAATTGAAAGTACAAAACACAAGACAACTAATCTAGAAAACATTACTACTAAACTAGAAAGCATAGAAACAAGTAAACTAAATAACTGGTAAACTACGAAAGTAGAAAAGAAAGGAAGCAAACAATTAAGCATATTTTTAACAGTAAAGAAATATTATCAACTACATAAGAAAGACTTATACAAATTAAAGACAATGGTGCTCCAGAACAACTTAACTAAAATCTTCAACAATTTGCTATTTTCTACTGAGCAACAATTTATCTTAAACAAAGAAAATAACTTAATTAACAAAATACTTATCTATCTAGGTTAACTCCCCTCGAGTGGCCAACTCATGGGCTACTTCTTCATCCTTAACTCACATAAACTACAGATGTTCAAATCCTTTTATGACATACAATCTAGATCATTGTATTTTATAGTTAAAAAAAAATAGAAACTAGATAACTGATTACAATAGTGATTTGTAAATCCATGTAAACAACATAACGATACTTTTTCTCTAACTATTTTATTACTTATGAGATTACAGTTTTATAGATAACTTCCCAACTAGATCTTAAATTTACGATGGCATGGATAGCCATTGAAAAATTCTTCCTTAACTTAAAACCGACTTGATGTCTTTAAAGCTTATTAAAACATGCAAAAGGCTCGAGAAAAGCCATAAAGTTTTAAACAACCAAATTAAAAGAACTAAAGATGAATCTTCGACACATCATCCAGGCTTCAAGGAGAGGGTTCGCATCATTACTTTGAGGCACGTGCTGGCTAACTTTTGCAACAGTTGCATGATGACCTGCTAATCCCTACAGCAACACTCAAATCAACCCATTAAACCTGCTTTGGACAATTTCCTCAATTGATTAAAAGAAAGAAAGAAAGCATAATTTTTCTAAAAATAAGTAATTACTTCTTCTAAAGTTTAATAAATTGGCACAGGCTTAGGATTGAATTAGCAAGAATGAGCTTTCCAAATTTTATAATGGTGAGGTTATTTTCACCTCATCAATGCTTTCACATAGACTTGCATTTTTTAAGTGCAAAAATAAAACTTTGATAGACATTTGAAGAATGATCAATGTGAAGTGTTATAAATGAGACCTTGTGCTTATTGTGGTCGTAGTACTTTTCTGGCTCCTTCACATAAAATATAGCTAATGATTGATGAGACTATCCTTTGTGTCAAATTATAGTATCCTATCCTTTTTTATAATATCTTTTAAAGCTTGCATGATGTTATTTGTATTATTATCATACAATATCTCATCCTGTGCTTGGTCACAACCTAGGTTTGCTAACATATCTACCAACTAATTACCCTCCCTGTATGTGTGTTTTAATTGGAAATTTTTTATCTTTTCAATTAACTTCCATGCTTTCTCAAGTACATAAATTTAATTTTCCAAATATACACATTTCTCTCTTTATAGGCATTAAAAATGATTAAAGACTCTCCTTCAATCTGCATTTTTGTGATCTTCGAAAGCATTGCCAATTGCAGTCCATGCAATAAAGATTGAGACTCAACAAGGTTGTTGGTTCCTTTTGGAAGATGTATTGATTTGGGAAAAAATATAGACCCTTTGCAATCCCTTATTACCACACCCGACCTTGAGATCCCTAGATTTCCATGTGAAGCACCATCAAAATTCAACTTGTAAAAATATGATGGAGGAGATATCCATGCTATTTTACTTCTATCAATATTCTAATTTGGATTGTGGTGTAAAATTCCTTTGAAAGGAAACACAATATTGTTCCATTTATGAATTAATTTTGAATCCCACTTTATGAATAATGAGCCAAAAAAAATTTCCTTATGAAAATATGCATTCATAATTTCAGATATTGAATATTCTAGCTTACTTAAGACTTGATCCACCTTCATTTTTTCATGCCTAAAAATCCTTCTATTTCTTTCCCACCAGACACTCCACAAGACTACTGAAGGGACCACTTTCCAAATGCATGCAAACAACGATGACTTATACAAGACTAGCCAACTTGAAAACAATTCCCACAAATTATTTGGTAATGGTGAATACTAGTTTAATTTGTTTCTAATGAACAACCAACATGCATATGCAAAAGGACAATGAATGAATAAGTGGTTTACCTCCTCCATCACATCTTCACACAACACACACTTGAATTGGTAGCATTGTTAAATTCCAATAGAAGGAAAAATATCTTTGAGGCTTACTTTTCTCTCCCTTACCCATTACTGCCTTGTATCCCATTTTAACTACGTAAATACCTAATTTGGATGGTGCCCACAACATTTTCTCCTCTTCTTCTGATGAATATACATGTCTTTCATTTAATCTGCCCCTTAACTCTTCTTTTTGATCATTTGGGAATGGGATGGAAGATGACTCTTTCCAGATAACTTTCCTTGTGCATTCATCTATTTTTTGAAAATAATCTTTGCTTTCCCCCCCCACAATTTGAACTGAGGAAAGCTTGTATGTTTTGAATATTTTGAATTATGTTTAGAGGTGCATGTTCACTCCATGAATCCTTCCAAAAAAAATCTTGTCGGCCATTATGAACTTCCCATGTCAGGTAAGGGGTGACTACCTTTCTATAAGTAATTAGAAAATTCCACATTATAGAACCTTGTGGTGGATTTAAAATTGTGAAAATTATTTTTGGATCTGTCATATCCAAATACTTTTCTTGCATGACCCTATACCAATTTTCTTATGGCTTGGAGTACATATTCTACACTAACTTGGCCCCTAGAGCTAGATTTCTAGTTGAGAGGTTGTTTATACCAGCACCCCCTTTCAATTTCTCTTCATAGATGTTTTCCAATGAGATAAGTGGAATCTTTTTCTTGTTATCTATATTTCCCTTCCATAAAAAAATTTTGATTAAATTTTCAATTTAAATAATAACTGATTTGGGAGATTTTAACACATCCAAATAGTAATTGGGAATAGTAGAAAGTACTGATTTGACCATTAGAATTCATCCTGACAATAATAACCATCGACCCTTCTAGCTAGCTATCCTTAACTGGATACTCTAAATAATATTGTCCCAATAGGAAATCCTATTTGCACCTATAAAGAAGGGAATACCAATTTACTTACAGGGGAGTTCTATTGTTTGAAAGCCTAGAAGCCTTACAATCTATCTTTGTAATCCCCACCTTGATGTTAAAAGTGTAGATCTTTGATTTCTCTGCATTCATTTTCTATCTTGATCCAAGTGAATACTTATCCAGGATAGATTTGATATGTTTAGCATCTTGAAGTGATGACTTGCCAAATAAAATTGTATCATCTGCAAACAAGGAGTGTGTAGAAAATATATCGGTTGAAGGAATAGTTATTCATTTCCATATCCCTTGAATATGAGAATGTTTTATTGATCTACTAAGAGCCTCTACTAATATTATAAAGAGAAAAGGCGATAATGGATCACCTTGTCTTACACCTTATGTAGAGCTAAAAAAATCCTACTAGTGATCCATTGATGAGCACTAAAAATTTAGCTCCTATCAAACAAGATAGTATCCACTTACACCACTTATTGTGAAACCCAAATTTCTTCAACACTTGTATCAAAAAATACCAATCCATTTTATCATAAGCTTTCATCATATCTAACTTAATGATAAACAAGGATATATTGTGTGAAGAAAAGGAATGGAGAACTTTATGCACAACCAAAGCTCCTTCCATCGTCTCCCTACTAGGCACAAAACCACCTCCTTCTAAAATATTTTTGGGAATTATTGGTAGCAATTGAAGGTAAATAGCTTTAGTAAATATCTTGTAAAGAGTGTTACAAAGAGATATAGGTCAAAATTTTGAAAAATACTTGGGTCCTTGACCTTTGGAATTAAAGCTATATTAGTTACATTGAATTTCTTTAGTATGGAGCATGAAGACCAAGATTTTTCCAAAGCCTTATGAAGATCATTACCAATGAATTCCAATTTTTTTTAGAAAAAAAATAGTTGTAAATCCATCTGGACTTGGAGCTTTGTCTGGTTTGAGTGAAAAAATACCATTTTGAATTCATCTAAATTGAATGGCTTAATGCGAATAGCATTTTCTTCTTTAGTGATTAAAGTTGGAATTAATTGCAACATATCCCCCCTCTTCTATTCAACCTGAGCGAGTTTCCCTATTGGTGTTGATAACAGGTTTGAAAAGAATTTAACCCCTTCCTTTTGTATCTCATCTTCATTTGACAACCACTTCCCTGATATACTTTCCTAAATTTTTAAAACTGCACTCTTTTTTTTTTTTTTTATCTAAGCAGACATCTGAAAAAACTTGGTATTTTTATCCACTTCTTTAAGCCATAGTTCACGTGATTTTTGACACCAATACATTTCCTCTCGCAACACCAACTCTTCCCATTCTATTTGTAACTTCTTAAATTAATTCCTTTTCTATGAGATTTTGTATTTACAAGTGCAAAAAATCTTCTAGAAAAGTGACCTCAACAAAATACTTACACCTCAAGCAACCACCATGACATGAAGGTAAAGTGTCTTTTCGAATCCATTGCAACAGTCCTTTCCCTTGCACATTTCTCTGTTGTATTTGATGATTTCATTGATACTTTGCATGATTCAGAGAAATGTTATTTGGAAATGAAATCCTAAATGGGTGCTCCTCAGAATCTTTCATTTCCCAGTTTTGATCTGCTATGTTGCACATTCCTGAGTTGTAGACAAAAAAAATGATGATAATCATCTTGTTTCAAAGCAATGCTATTTTTAAAATAGACCCTGATCCGAATATCATTCAGATAAGAAATTAATGGTTTGATTTTTTTATTCGCAAACTCCTACGAACCACAAATGTCAAAAATGCCTTGCTTGGCATGTAACTATGTTTGGCTTGGATACAGTGGTTTCTAGTGATAGTGAGGATGTGTAACATTGGATCCAACCCACCCCTCAATGTACTATTGTTGTAGGCCCCATCGGTGCTAGCAAACTTGACCTCGAGGTTGGTGATGGTGACCTCCCCAAAGTTTTCTTCATCTAAAACACCTGGGTGCAACAAGATGCTACAACAATATACTGAGCTTCTACTATGGATAAGGATATTGAGTCATGCTTCTTACTAAACCAAGGAACCAATCTGTCTCCTAAGACAAATGCACTTCCACTAGTTCTCTCTAGTTATCCATACATCTTGCCTAATCAACATTAGTATAAGCACTCAAAGAAAATTTATCATGCTTCTTATATAACAAACCATAATCTAAAGTTCCCTTTAAATATCTGAATATTATTTTTACCGCCTTCTCATGAGTTTTCTTAGAATTACCTTGAAATATGGAAACCAAACATACTACATGCATAATAACAAGTCTAGAAGCATTCAAGTATAATAAACCTTAAATCATAGACCTATAAAGAGTCTAATCAACCTCAGGTGATTCATCAACCTTTCTCAAGTGACAACTGGTAACCATAGGAATACTTATTGGTTTGGAATCCTCCATGACAAACTTCTTCAACATATCTCTAGCATACTTAGCTTGAGAAATAAAGATACCATCATCAAGTTAAAAAAATTGAAACCCAAGGAAGAAAGAAAACTCACCAATCATAAATATCTTGTAATATTTCTACATCTCTTCTACAAACCTCTTACACATATTATCATCTTCACCAAAGATGACATCATCAACATATACAACAATTATCAATATCTTATCTTTCTCTTCCTTAATGTAAAGATTACTACCTTACTGAAGTAAATACGTATCCAATTGAGCATACCAATCTCTACAAGCTTTCTTGAGCTTGCACACCTTGTCCAAATACTTTGATAGATGGAAAGCATCCAATTTCTCAATGTAGACCTCTTCCTCTAAATCACCACTCAAGAAGGATAATTTGGCATCCATCTAATAGACCTTGAAATTCTTGTGAGAAGCAAAGTCAAGTAACATTTTGATTTCATCCATTCTAGATATTAGAGCAAGATTCTCCTTGAAATTAATACCTTCTAATTTTGAATAACATTTACATACCAATTTTGATTTTTTCCTCACAACTTCACTATATTCATTCAACTTATTCGAAAACACCCACTTTGTTCCTATAACATTCTTATTAGTTGGGTTGGGAACCAATTCCCATGTCCACTTCTTTTTATCTAATTCAATTATTTTTCCATTACCTTCATCCACCCTTCATCTTTGTTGAATATCCAAGATACTAAGAGGGGGGGGGGTGGTGAATCAATATCTCCTTTAACTTATTGAACAAACATCATCCAATTATTCTAATGCATACAACAAAAAAGATGAGCAAGAGAAATAACAAAATATGAAACCACACAACACATGAACACCAAAATTTTACGTGGAATACCCAATGAGGGACAAACCACAGTGAGGATTATCTCACTATATATAGTAGTTCCGAAACTGGATACAAAAGAGGCTCATTTCCAAATACAAAATCTCGCTGCTTACAAGTAGGACTCATTGTCCAAATAAGGAGGCTCACTGCCTACAAAAAAATTACAGTAACAAAATAAATTACAACTAGAATATGAACTGGTAATAGTGCACCTAACAAGTGTTGATTCGATTCCTTTGATGTTCGATAAATACTTAATCCACTTCATTAGTTTCACACAATTTGCTTCACATTCACACTATTCTTTGCATTCGAGTCACACTTCACATTCTATACCACTTCTTCTATACCAAAAGAATCCAATATATATATCTGATACATCCACAAGAATCAATTAGGTCAGCCTAATTAGATGAAATATTTATTCACCAATAAAGGTTAATTGTCAACTCCAAGATAGTACAAAACTTCTCCAAAAAAAATTCATCCGAGTAACACGCTATATTATGTAAGCTTGGACCTAAGATAGGTTGCTCATATATCCACACCACAAATTAAATCATTATACCACCAATTATTTATTAGGTCAGTTTTGGATATACCTAATAACAAAATGCAACACCATACCAATGCCAACTCACGATATGCCTTTTTATTTCTTTTCTCTCCTCCTTTTTCCAAAAAAAGTTGAACATTTAGAAACTTCAAGTAAAAGTAACACTTTTCACTTGAAACACTTTCTTGTATCTCTCTCTCATAGTTGAAAGAATCCTCTTCCAAGCAAGCACTGCAAAATCCATTTGGGTACACATACTGTCCAACAAAGCCAACAATGTAAATGAGGATGACCAATCTGTAGATAATCACTGTCATTCACAATCTTCTGCATCATGGAGTATTCTAAAGAGATGATCTAACCGAACCTCAAAAATCTATTTAACAAGCTAGAAATTTCTCACCACTTCTTCCCTTTGTATTTGAACATTCAGTAACTCTGCTTGCAATTCGCCAACTCTTATTCTTTGTTTTCCTTCTTTGTCTTTAAAGAAATCAAAATTATTTCTAATACTATTCATTTCAGATTCAATGGATTCAATTTTGCTTCTAAAATTATCAACTGCAATAGACCACCGAAGACAATACTTGTAGATGTCTAAAATCTCTTTAATGCATTTTATTATGTTATTAATGTGCTCAGATAACTTTTTCTTAGCTTTAACAAGTCTTTTCTCAACCATAGCTTCAAACTTATGTCCTTCCAGACCTTCCAACAACATTCTCTCTTCAACAACTTCCAGTTCCTTTGTACCAGAGGATGAATCCTCCTCAAACTGACTAGACATAGGCATACCAGAGCATAAATCCTTCTATAGGGATAAGAAAAATACTTTGCAAGCACTTTAATTGTCCTCCATACCTTCCAAATACCTGTAAAATTGTTTTCCAATAGGGACCTCAGACTCCCACTTAACATTTTCTTTTCCCAGTAGCGAGCTCAGAAAGTAAAATACCAGGCATATAAGCAAGGAATCAAATTAGAAGGGATAACCTCAACCAAAGACATTCGTACATTTTTTAGTTAGGTTTTCCAAAATTAAGCTACACAAACCAAATTGCTTGTTTTCCTTCACCATTATGTGTGCAAGATATATACCAATAGTTGAAGTGGAACCTTAACAATTTTTGAAATAGATTTTATAAGAAATATTGTACACAACATACCTTACGCTAGGGTCAAAAATAGTATTTATCAGCAAAGATTGGGGGTCTTTGTCAATTCCAGTTAATTCCTCCACCTCTTTGTACTTCACTATTTTCTTTCTGGGGAGGTCACCAACACTAGACAACCTGGTAATAGCTTCAATTGCCTCCTTCATGATAGGGTAGGGTTTTTCCAAAATAATACTATTGTCCTTGAATTTACTTAATCAGAGCAAGATGAATTCTCTGTCTGTGAACCAAGGAAATTTTCCCCATAAATCCATGCCTAGGGTTTTTATGTTCTACAGTTCATTTGTCTTTAACCCTAGTTCCATTTCATTCATTTTTCAATAATCAAATTATTCCAATTCAACTCCCTTTAGCCTTAGTGGAATATTGCCACTCGATCCTCTGTTAATAGATTCTATCGTCGTACTTAACTTCTTCAAGTTCTTCCTTGCACAAAAAAAATTGCTTCTCTTACTTGTCTCTTGTAACCATAAGAGAAAACTTTTGTAACTTGTTCTTGATTGTTCACAATGATTTCTCCAGATTACCTAAGAGTCGCTCCAAATCTCTTCAAGATCGCTTCAATATTGCTCCAAGTCATTCTTTGAACTCTCCAAATGCATAATTGATCAAAATTACTCATGAATTTCACTTTATACACCATCGTTCTGCCCTACTTTGCATTAAATGCAATAAGCTTCACAAAGATGATAAAAACCTTCTTTCACTACACTGAGAAACCCTAATTTTCTCTGCAAATGAACATTCTTGCACTTTTTCTTCTAATTTATTTCACATAACCTCTGCCCATGCACTTTTTCTTGTAGTTTATTTTGCATAACCTCTACCCATTCATTCCTTACAACATATCCTCATGCCAACATCTGGCACGCCATATTTCTAGCAAGTTCAAACATTTTTTTGCTAAAGCTCCCCCTAAGACCATGATAGGTCTAATTCCTAGAGGAATTATCTACAGTGGATGATTGCACAAACACGTCTTTCATCTTTGGTTCTTCTTTCTTCTTCCATATGTTGATCATTTCTTGCTTAACCTTATCTTTGTTAATCTTCTTCATAGGTTCATTCTCCTTTACTAGAGCAGTTTGCTTTCCCTTTTTACTTTTGCAAACTCTTGAAATATGTCCAATTTGTTATAATTGTAGCAAACAACATTTCTCTGATTTGTTTGAATTCCATTAACCCTTGTTCTGCATTGATTCACTTTGTGTCCAAGCTTGTTTCAAGTATAGCAATAAAAAAAATATATTGATTCATTCTACCTCCATTAAACCAATTCATCATCTAAGTTTTGCATCTGGGATAACTTTAAGAAACCCCCCCTCGATGAAGGTGTAAAAACTTGGCGAATCTTTCCTTTTATTTGAAAATAATTATTAATTTTTTTGGCGAATCTATGCACATTATTAAAAAAATTTATAAAATCATGGCAAATCTTAATGAATAATTGGTAAAAAATAATAATCACAGTGGCGAATCCTAGTGAATATTCACTAAAAAGATTAATTAAAATGGTGAATCTCTCCTTTAAAAATTTGCTTAGTTGGTCGGTGCAATTTCCCCATATTTTTTTTCTTTTTTGTAATATTGAAATAGGGGCCCGAGGGTGGCAACCACCGGTGGGGTCAAGGGGGAAAAGCCCCCTTGTGGGGGCCGAGGGGGAAATGCTCCCTTGCAGGGTCTAGGGATAGCGACCTCGACGCGCTCCTGTCGCGATACAGGCAGGGTCAAGGGGCAAAGCCCCTCGTCACAAAGCATAAATTTGTTATCAAAAGTGCATTGGAGAACATAGGGATTAAGTGTTTTTAAAAATCCTCACTTTAAAATTAAGAATAAATGGAAAGTTTAAATATTAGCATTGATTAGAAATTTACCTTTTTAATCAGACAACTGGAGGTTGATTTTGCAGCCTAATACACATATATCTTTTAAAAGGCTTGTTGAGGCCCGAAATTTGTTTTGGGCCACACGATGAAATCTAATCGTGTGGCCCAAAACAAATTTTGGGCCTCAATAAGCCATTTAAAAGGCATGTGTGTATTAGGCCACAGAATCAACCTGTAGCTGTTGGATTAAAAATTTAAGCGATGATTTGATGGCAATAAATAAAAGCCCTATTCAAGGCTAAAATATCCGTAAAATTAAATGGTCATTTATTATTGTGGCGATATTTCCCTAAAATCAATGGTAGGAATATAATATTACTAGTGAATATAATTTATATTTGTGATTATAGTATAAATTGTTGGCGATTCAGTTTCAATGACGTATCATTTAAAATATAATACATAGGTGAATTAATCGAGACAAATTTTGTTTTTTGTAAAAACCTGGCGATTCAACATCATTTTTAGCTTGTCTTATTTGCCATTTCTGGAGGTCTCGATTTCAATTATTCGCCACTAAATTTTTCCCTATTTTTCATTCACTAGCTTTATGTCAAATCTTCTTGTATGCATAACATTGTCCAGAGAAGGGACCAAAAAATGGATTCATCACACTCCCGCACTCAATTTCCTTATGGCCAAATTTATTACATGAAAAAAAAAACACCATTGAAAGATGGGTACCTTTGAGCATTTCATTGTCTGATAAGTGGTCTCCTTCTTGGATTTATTTTTTACTTCCCTTTATCTTGAATCTTTTGATTGTCCACTAGATTTGAGTTTTGCACATTCTTAGAGTTTTCACTGGCTTCATTTCCCAAGCCACCTTTGTCTTTAGAAGGTCTTTGCCTTGCTATCAATTCATCAAGCTTGGTGGAGCTTGTCTTGAAATTTTCTTCACAGAGATTTTCTTTCTCTAGATCTTTCAGGTTCATCACTTCTTGTTCAAGCCTTGAGCATACATCAAACTTACTTTGCAACACTGTATTTAGACACTCTTCAATTCTCTTCTTTTCTTCCACATGCACCTTCAATCTGGAAATATCTTCATTTGCTTGTTTCAATTATTCACTCACTTCTCTATGTCTCTTTGAATTTCTTCAATTTCTCTTTCAATTTTTGGATGCATTTATTTACTTCATCTTGATATTTTCTTTCATTTATCTCTATTTTAATTTTCTACCTTGTCAAGATCTTCAAGAGCAACCCAAAGCTCTTCTTTATTCATTTGTTCAATCTACAAGATCTTTCTCAAGTTGTTAGGCTTCCTTAGAGGAACTATGGCTGTGATACCGATTGTTGAATATTCAAGATACTAAGAGGGGGGGTGAACCAGTATCTTCTTTAACTTATTGAATAAACAACATCCAATTAATCTAATGCATATAATAGAAAATATGAGGAAGAGAAATAACAAAATATGAAACCATACAACACATGAACACAAGAATTTTATGTGGAAAACCCAATGAGGGAAAAAACCACAGTGAGGATTAGCTCACTATACATAGTAGTTCCAAAACTAGATACAGAAGAGGCTCACTACTAGATAAGAAAGGCTCACTTCCAAATACAAAGCTCACTACTTACAAGTAGGACTCTCTATCCAAATAAGGAGGCTCACTACCTACAAAAATATTACAGTAACAAAATGGCTTACAACCAGAATATGAATTGGTAAGAGTGCACCTAACAAGTTTTGATTCAATTCCTTTGATGCTCGATAAACAAACTTAATACACTTCATCAGTTTCACACACTTTGCTTCACATTCACAGTATTCTTTGCATTCAAGTCACACTTCACATGTGTACCACTTCTTCTATCCCAAAAAATCTAATATATATCTAATACATCCACAAGCATCAATTAGGTCAGACTAATTAGATGCAATCTTTATTCATAAATAAAGGTTAATTGCCATCTCTAAGATAGTACAAAACTTCTCCAAAAACAATTCATCTGAGTAGCACGCTATATCATGTTGACTTGGACCTAAAATAGGTCACTCATATATCCACAACACAAATTAAACCATTATACCACCAACTATTTATTAGGTCGTACATGTATAGACCTAATAACAAAATGCAACACCAGACCAATTCTGACTTTCCATACGATCATATGAGCACACATGATTATATACTTACAAGCTTCCAACATTCATAAACCATTTCCCAAAATGATGAACAACGATGATCACCGGAGGAGAAATGTGGACCAAAATACTAGACCAAAAATATCAGAGGATGCAAACTTGTTCTTCATACTAGTTTAGAGTACTAGATCAAACTAACACCTTAACCAACATGGTGACATTAATGACAACACAGATTCTGGTCTTCTTCATTCTTCCAACAATCATTGCTAGCATCAACAAAGGTCTTGGGCTCTACCTTTGAAAGTAAGCACAGATTCACTTGCTCACTTGCTTTTACAAGCCTTCTCCTAGTTTTCACACCTTCATTCTTATCTCGAATGATCTGATATGTTGAATGGTTCTTTTGAACATACTTTTCTAGAGTCTTATGGGCATTTTATAATCCTTGCTCCTTTTCTTCATTCTCTTCTTCTTCTTCAATGTAGGGAGGTATATCAAATCCACAAACCTCAAGTTCTTGTGAGATTTGACACAAATCTTCATCAACATTAACCTTTGTGCTTTCAATCATCTTTCGCAATCTCTTGTTGTAGCCATGATAATTCTTTTTGAAACTAGTGTTTTGAAAGAAAACTTAAGAAATATTTTCCCTAACTGCTCCCACATTAAATGCATTTTTTTCCTGACACAAGTATATTTTTTCTCCCACATTAAATTTTCGGCAATTAAGATTTACTCTAAAATTTATAAAAAATATCAATTTTTTTTTTTAATTTAAAAAAATCAGAGGAATAAACTTCATCAAGAATTCTACATTTGATTAGTTTACATCATTTTGAAATTCAAAACATAAGAACCACTTTATTTGGTTGAAGTTGAGAATTTTTGTTTTTGTTGGCTAATTCCTTTATAAAAGTGTGACATAGCTTTTTACTTTTACCCATTTAGAAATTATATTTTGTAAGTATGTAGCCATTATTATAAGCTTTCTAAAAATTATAATTTTGAATTTTTGTATTTTATTATTATATTTATATTTTATTTGTTTTGAATGTAGGTTTTTCACCAAACATCAAGGTATTTGTTTCATACACATTGAAAAATAGAAAAATAGAAAAATAGAGAAAAAAATCTAAAAATATGTGTGCATTAGGTATTGATATCCATATTTCATAAAGTAATGATAATAATAGTTTTAATACATACAAAACAGGTTATGTGTTATGACATACACCTATGTCCAATTTATAATTACTTTGACTTAATAAAATCAATTAAAAAAAATGCAACAAATACTTATGAAAAAATATCCATGCACTAGATATTGATGTTACAAATTTATATTTTAAAAATTATAATTTTATCCTTTCAATAAAAAAATTGTGTTATGAAATAAACAACATTTTAAAAAAATGTTGTTTATTATAAAAAGATTAAAAATTACACAATGAATTCACAATTTACTTCTAATTTTTAAAAATATGTATTTATAATCTACACACAAACCTTCACAAAATAGTAGCTCACAACATCTCCAAATTGTTAAAAGTTTAGTTGCTATAGGTTTCATAAGTTGAAATTTTGGTGAAAAATGTTGATTTCAAAATCCTACTTTGGGGAAAAAGTAGGACATAGTACTGTGGGCTAACCCTACTTGATCTAATGACCTAAAAACCTTAAAAATAAGAGGGAAAAAACCTTTATAGACCATTTGAAAATATTATCAAAGGAAAATCCAAGCTTTTCCAACTGGGATCCCCTCATCCCGAATTCTAACTCACAAATACCTTAGGAAAATAAAGTATATCTTTTACAATGCAAAAGAAATCACATTACAACATTAATTACAATTAAAGGCCTTAGTCTGCTTCATGGAATAAGGTCAAGACAATTCTAGCGATAACATAATTAGATTTTTCTTAGGGGACTTCTAGTTTCTATTGGCCATAAAAATTAATTACATGCTTGAAAAAATCCATTCATATGTTTGATATAATAGCTAAAGCAACTTGAATTTAGAATGCATACATAATCATAGACTATACAAACCACAACTCACAAGGCGATCTCAACTAATTTTACATTGTAAATTGAATATCAATTCAATTCTAATATTACAACATAGTATAATATCTAAAATACTATGCATAGATGACCCCTACTAACTCCAACTCAAATTAGGTTAACACAAATAATTCAAATCCTAATTGAAACTATATTTCAACTTCAAAAAAAGTCAATTAGAGTGGGAAAATGTTAAAAATATTCATGACATAAAATCAAAATATACTTTTAACCATCAATAAATCAAATTATTCTAAAGATTATATGGAATTGAAGCTATTCTATACATGAAATATATGTCTTTTATTGTCAATCACCAAGTTCATAAGTCCAAAACCTAATAATGTGAAATTGATCATGGAGTATCAAAACAATAAGAGGTCCATTGGCATAGTTGAACATGAAAATATAGATTGGGCCTCAGAAAAGGCTTTAAAAAATTTCAACTAGTTTGTACTATATAGACCCTTCAATAATAAAGGTGTTTCAAGAGTCATGCATAAGGCTATGCCTCATAGTGTTAACATGCACTATAAGGGATCAACCCAAGAAATGAGTAAAATCATCATTCCAAAATAGGCCATCTTTATCCCAAATCCATGGTGAAAATATATCCATATTCACCATGTGAGTGTGAATTTTGCAAGGTCTTGGATCTTCATTGATAATCGTGGAGGGTTATAATAGGCCATCCCTTAAGTGTGAATGCTTAAAAAATAGCTAGTTTTCCTTCTTTTGTACTATCATTACTAAATCAAATTTAAAACATCACACAATATAAATATGTATTGATTTGATCTATAAAAAATAATATAGGATATGTGGAATGAAAATGTACACAAAGAAACTGAAAATAGAATGTATGCATTTAGTATGTGATTAATCTGATTGCATAAATGAGATGAGGAGACAACACATGTCTAGTGAAATTTTGGACATTGTCAGATATTTCTTACATAGTGTATGTTGCTTATTTTAGTTGGGAAATACCCCTCTTAAGAAAAGGTGTCTTTGTCTCTAGCAAATCCATAAATTTTAGAATTTTTTTTCCTCTAAGTCAGATTCTTTTTCTTTCATGCAAAATATTGTCATTGACTCTTGACAATGAGATAATTTGAGATGAATTTGATGACAAGGGTGAACAAGTGTTTTATAGGGAAAAAATTTGTGGGTGTTCCTTATTAGGAGTATTCTTTCCTCCACAAAGCACTATTATATAGATTCAAAGTGTGCAAAAATAATGGTCACTATATCAAACCTTAGGGAGAAAACTAGAAAAAATGGTGTATGAGGATGTGATGGATACAAAGGGATATAAAAAATGGGCATAAGAGGATTTTCAAGTGAGGGAAAAGAGTCCAAGTTTTTCTTTGAGGGAAATAGAGCGAGTTTATAGATTAAGGGTTTATCTATGAATAGAGAAGTGGGTTCCTAATGGATATATAGTGATGGAATAGAATGCAAATGTGTTAAATAGTCAAGGGGAATAAAAACCACCAAATATCCATGGCTTGGTAGCTCCAAGGGGTATCCACAACTTTAGATATTTGAAAATCACCTTGTTTCCTTATTTCTCTTATGATGATCCTATAATTTAGCTTGTGTCAGCAGATGAATGATTGTCATGCCTGAAATTTTATGCTAGAAACCCCTACAATTTTTTTTTTTAAACCAATGGCTATGCTATGATGCCCATAAACTTAAGCTAGAAAAACACAACTTTTTTTTGTTTCATTTGTTATTTATACATTAACTAAGCCAGTTAACACACTAAGTGTTCAAGGAGTAGCTCTAAACAAGATTAGAAGATAACCCTAGCAATAGAAACTACCTACTGAGCTATGGTCCACTTGGTGTAACAAGTTAACATGATTGCATTGGCTCAATTAAGGACTACCTAATTTCCCCAAAGAAATTTATGAAGTCTTATTAATATTGAAAATAACCAATACTAATATTATTATTTACTATCCTTTATTAGTTTAATGAAATATTAACTTTAACCAATAGCCTCCTCGATAATATCATTAAATTTATGTTGACAATAAAAGTATGGATATTAATATTCCCCCAATTAATAAGCAATAATCATAGTCACAAAGATTTATCCACAAAAAAAAAACCTATATTGTGAGTTACCACAAAATCAACTTTTAAACTGTTGATCCCTTTTAAGAATAATAATTATCTTTTGAACATTCTCCTCTTTTGTTCTCTCTCTCTCTCTATATATATTATATTTAGTTTGATAGTAACAATTATAAGCATAACAATAGAACCATCATTTATAGGAACTTAATGATCTAGAATTAGTTTCAATTGACCTAGCTATTATTTAACCTTGGACTAATTCCGATCATATTGTTTTCCTTAAATTGATATGATAATATTGTTATTTATTATCAAATTAACAATACTATTATTATTATCAATAAATTGAACAATAATAATAAATTTTATTAAAATTATTAATATTACATTCTTTTAAGAGAAACAATTATATTAATACTTGTATTATTATTATTGGTAATGAAAATATCGATACTATTATTAAATCTTGTAACTATAATAATGTTATTACTATCATTTCAACAAATAAAAATAGGAACTTAATATTAATCTCATAGTAACAATATTAATATTATATTTCATTGAACCAAAGTAACAATATTATTGTTAGATATTAGATTGTGATTAACAATATTATTATTGCATTAAAATAATAAATTATTTTACTACAGATAGTGTTTTGACATTTGATCTGTTGTGACTAATAATACTATTTATCTAAGCATCAAGAGAACTAGAATAATAATATTATTGCTTCTGCAATACTTAATCGTTATTTTATTAAGAATATTGTTAGTTGATAGATGTTGTGGATCTTTTTTTATTATTTACACCGAAGGCGTATCCAAGTTGAAAGTGTCAAAGCTAATTTGTATAAGGTACGGTGTAAGAGCGGTCGGGAGATGCTTACTTTAATCGTAGTCGTTCAAAGTCCTTTGTCTCAGTACCAGCAAGAGTTTGGAGGAGCGAAGTAGCAAAAAAAAATTGCAAAACAACCAAAAAAAGAGGAAAATTGCTCAACGTGTGAGATTCGTTTAATCATCTTGCATTGATACGAAGGGTACCGTCACCTCGACTTGCATTGAGATTCGTTTAATCCAAATCATCTGATCTGAACCTGGCAGAAAAATCTTTGCTTTGAATGCCATAAAGATTACATAGATCTTTGATTCCTGTGAGATCTGTCCACCTCTACCGCCTTCATACTATACACATATAGTTCGCTACATTTACCAGAGCCATACTATAATATTTTGACAAAATTCCCCCTTCCATCAAATCTATATTGTGTTCCAAAACACCTATTTTGGGGAGAATGCTGGCTTTACAACTACCAACTTTATTTTCTTGAAAGTTTCTTAATCTTTGTCAACAAATCCATTATGTTCATCTCCTGCAATCATAGCATTCAATGTGACCAAATTTCTTTCAAGGCACATTGTCAAACAGTTTGCGTGCCTTGTGTATGCTTCAACATTTTGCATACATGTCCACCGCTCTAGTTGTAACTACATATGACCAAATTCATCTATCCTTTAGATGCTTTGATGGATGTCCATACCCTGTTCCAAAGCTCCCATTCAACACTGGCTACAAGGATACTGGCAAAGGTTGTGGAGTGTGGCTTTAAGCCCGTCAGCCGCATATGCCTGAAAGTTTCTAAAGCCTTTTCAACAAATCCATTTTGTGAATATCCTGCAATCAGGGCATTCCATGAGAACTTATTTCTTTGAGGCATTAATTCAAATAGTTTGTGTGCCTTGTCTATGCATTCGCATTTTGCATACATGTCTACCAGGGTAGTTGCGACTACAACATCTTACGAAATCCCTCTATCTTTTATCTTTTGAATGGTGTGCATAGCCTGTTCCAAAGCTCCCATTTCGACACAGGGAGGGAGGATATTGGCAATGGTTGATGACTCTGGCTTTATGCCTGTCAATTGCATTTGTTTGAAAGATTCTAAAACCTTTCCAACAAACCCATTTTGTGCATTTTCTATTTTTTGCATTCAGTGAAACAATGCGACAAGCTCTGGAGGAAACCCATGTCTTCTTATCCTGCAGCAGCTAACTTCTACATCACAGGGACTTTAAGCTATGCATGGGTGGGAGATAATTTGAAGTAAAGCCATACTAAGAACCCCAACCAAGGTTTAGGTTTAGGCTACTATTATCTCTTCAATAAAAATCATCATTGCAATAATTGATTTCTATGTAGTGTATCCTTTCAATTTGTACTATTATCTCTTCGGAGTGTGTAATGGGTAGGCCAAAGAGGTTTAGAAGGTCAATTAAGGAAAAAATTGGTGTATTTTTTTTTGCATACATTTGTGCAATCATTTATCAAATGATGTTGTTTGTGAATTACTCAATGAAAAAGTGATAACTTCAAATCAACTATGTGTTCACTTATAGAGATCTATGATCAAGAAGATCATGTTATGTTTGCAATAGGGAGAGAGGGAGATAGATGAATAGAAAGGGATAGAAATAGGGAGAGATAGACAGGGTAGAGCAAGAGAGAGTGAGAGGGGGGTAAGGAGATAGAGATAGAGAGGAAGATAGATATAGAGATGGAGATGGAGGAGAAAGATAATATTAGTATACAAAGCAATAAATTTAAAACAAAAATTAAATTATTAAGTTTATCGCTTGTTGAGACCCCACACTTTCAAAGTGCATGTAAAAAACTGTAATTATTAACCCTACAACACAATATATTATAATATAACTAAATTATAGAAAAGACTATCACACTAATCTTCCATTTCAAAATAACAAAATTTATCTTAAAAAAATTACAAGAACTTTTGACACATATGAAACACTTTGATAAGAAATCAACCACATATTTTTGGTACATAATGACCATAAAAATAATGATCAATTTTTAGCCTATTAGGTGCTAAAATATAAATAAAAATCTATTACAAGCAAAAGAACTCCTATCTTAAAAACTCTTAAATTTTATGTTAAGAAGTGTAGTTCAATTAGGCTTATTTTTTTAAAATTTTGCAATTCATTTCTGCATGAATACCAAATTTATCCCTCTTCTATCTTCCACAGATTTATCAAGAGACATTTGCGGAGATTACATAGATATCTTAAATTAGGGTTTTACAATTTTTTTAAGTAAAATAGGTTGAGTTTGCAATGTTAACTTTTTAGATAAATTTTTGCATCTAGCCACTCTGGATCTAGAAATTCTGTTGTACTTTTATTTAGATTGTGTTAGTTTTTTTAATTTTAGTTTAAAATTGTTGCTATTTGGTAAATACTTAATATGCAATTAAGTTAAAGGACAAAGTACAATGTACATTTGGATGCTTCAATTGAGGAGTTCTGCAGTTGAGTTTAGGAGTTCTCAATTAAGTTTGGTGAATGAAGTCATTATAGTGATCATATCCTTATTAAAATATTTCTAAATGTTTATGCTACTGTTAGTTATAAAAAATATTTCTTCAATATTTATATTTATAAATATTTGAAAACATTAGATACTCATAATCTATAACAATGTTGTTGTGTCCAAATTTTTTAAGTAAATTGTACAAGCATGTATATTTAGAAATACAATTTAAGATTTTTAAATATATAATAAGTGATAAAAACATTATCTTTCAAATACCAATTAGTATTTAATCTGATAAAAACAACATCTTTTAGTTACTTCACTTACATTCAAATGCCTAAAATAATAGTGTTACTTTATGTTATTTTAGAAAAATTTAAAATATTTTATAGCTCTATTTTATAGCATGGTAAGAAATTATTATAATCTACTTTGCTATAGTGTGGATTTTAATGCTTATCCATATTGATGTTTAAAATAATAAAATTAGTTTAACATTAAGTGTTATTTTTAAATTTACTATATCCAGGAATGGCACTTCCTCGTCGACGGACTGATATCATTGAAGTATCAGATTGTGATAGCCCCCTCAATATTCCAATCGTTTCACCTCCTTCAACCAATTGGGATGGATCTTCTGCAAATGTTGTAGATCTTTCAAATGAAATCATCGTTAATTGCTTTGATAATTTGCAAAAAATGAAGACAGTTGTTCAAAATGTACACAATGTCCAAGGTTTTGAGGTGCAGGAAATGGAAGGCACACTACATGAATTCCACTTAAATTGTGACAAGCTAGCCACATTTTGTGTATTTCTACGAGAAATGCACGCTGATGAGGTGTACAGGATGGGTGATGCTCCATACATTAAACGTGCTCAGCTGAGGGCTGCACAAGTCACAAGGACTAACACTTCCAAGGGCCACAATCGACATTGGCAACATAGACTGAAAAGGCCTCACATTCACAACTATTTCAAGAATTCTCGATCTACAAAGTCTTTGCATACACCCAACCTTCACATTCCGACGATATGCACACATGAAACAAAACCCATATATTGCACGCTGAAAAAGAAAAGAGAACCGATTGAAAGCAATGCCAAATTCAACCTCCTTAGGCACTTAAAATGCATTTGAACCACTACGGGTATATCACTTTCTTATTTGCTTCACTACCAAAACTTATATAGATTATTTACTATAAATTATATCTCTCTCCTTGCTTTACTATAGGTTCCTCTCATTGCTCATTTACACTATGTTCTCATTGTCTAAGACCTACACACTACTCAACCAAAGGTAACTAATTTTTTTTATTGAATTTCAACTTCAACATTATCGTTTCTATTAATTGTTTTTTTACACTATGTTCTCATTATCTAAATATATATCTTTTGTTTATTACATAAACATTGGAGTTCAATGTGACCATGTTACAATATCGCTATACCATTGTACTCAATTGTAAATATTCTTCTTATGTAAATTAAGCATTCTATAAAAACAATTTATTTTCATCATTGTATATATATCCTTAATCTATATTTTTTAATCACCCTCCTCAAGCACTTAACATGCATTTGAACCACTATAGGTATGTCACTTTCTTATTTGCTTAACTACCAATATTTATATAGATTATTTGTTGTAAATTATATCTCTCTTCTTGCTTTACTACAATATCCTCTCATTGCTCATTTACACTATGTGGTCATTGTCTAAGACCTACAAAATACTCAACCAAAAGTAGTTATGTTTTTATTACTTGCAACACTCTACCTATCTGGCATTGGGTGAGAATGACAATATAGATTTGAAGTGAATGGTATTGAAAGGGATGTGAAGGCGTACAAAATACACAGCCAAAAGTAAAAGGGTACTCTGACTAAAGTTTAGACCATTCAATTGTGATTTGAAAGAGCACATCTACAACAGTTAATATGCACATTTTACTCATTTATTTATTTTTCTATTTGATTGAAGGCAATTTCTTGTTCAAGACTATACATTTATTTATTTATTTTCCTATCCCTCACTTTCTTTTTTCAGTCAATTTACATTTATTTATCTATTGTTAGCAATTTACATGAATAATGTTGCAAGTCCGATTACTCTTGCAGATCGAAATGTTATATATAAAAAAAGGGATTTATAACAAGAGGTCTTGTTTACTTCCGGCTGTGGTGACTTGGAAAGAAAAAACTACTTTACTCCCTATTGTCCTGTGGATACACCTCAGAATGGTTATTCAAATGATTTTTTTTTTAGAAGAAATATAAAATAAAATAAAACAGCTAACTTAAATTTTCCTATCTATCCTTCAAATGGGGAATTTTAATTCTAAAATAATGTACTGATTTTCCTGTTTTCTTGCTGCTATAGATTACTTAAAAAAGAACCAATTTTAATTCTTAAACTATGTAATGATTTTTATGTATTCTTGCTGCTGCAATTGCAATTCTTGCTGCTATAGATTACTTAAAAAAGAACCAATTTTAATTCTTAAACTATGTAATGATTTTTATGTATTCTTGCTGCTGCAATTGCAATTCTAAAACAGTGTAGTGATTTTCTAAAACAGCAGTTACATATATATATATTTTTTCTTTTTTCTTTTTATTACTTAGTTTTATTTTGTTTCATTTCTTCTAACAATTTCTAGAGTTTAAATAATATATTTGATAGCATTTTATTTTAGTATATATATGAATATATTCTTTTATATTTCAGCATATAATTGTATTAATATATATTTTTTAATATATATAATTTTTTGTTGTTCTTATATATATATATACTCAGTTTTACATATATAAAATGAAATGGGTATATACAATTTGGAGTAGGTGTATGTATTTTTATTTTTTCTCAAAGTACACATAATATAATTACAAAAAATGTTTCCTACTTGTGCACTACACAGTAAAATTCACATACTAAGCATCCATTCAATTACAAGAGAAAGTACATTTAGGTTTACATAATGTTCTCTTTCTCTCAATAAAAATAAAAGTAACTTTTAGTTCAAGCATTTCTTCTAACACATATTTATAGGGTGTTTCACTCTTCTTTTACAATGAGATGCAAACTCTTTACATAAACTTTCCACCCATCTTATGCATAAAAATGACACAGATAGTATGTCAATAAATAAGATTCTTTTTTTAATCCTCTCATTGCACAAGGGAAAACTAACCTTCAACAATGAATCAACCACAAATGCATGAGACTTATTTTCTTTTCACTTTCTTGCATGCTACAACAAAACAATAACTTTCCATACTAAAAGCTAATTTAAAGAAATACATTGAAGGACACACAACTATTTAAGTCTTTCTCTCCACCCTACCGTAATGGTGTCATGGAGCCTCGTGGGCTCTAGCCATACCCCCGAGCAAGGAATTATTTAGCTCGAAAATGATAAATGGAGTATTTCCTTATTTGCACAAAAGGGATAAAACTAACATACCACAAATTCCATATATCTAGGTTTCCTACTTTCTATTTTCAACCAAGATACATTTCATATGTCACCTTCTTACAACCAATAACAAGGGTAAATGAAAATAGGAAAAATAAACTTATCTTTTCTTTTTTTTTAATGGAAGAATGAAACTCTTTTATTCATGTTTCATCTTCAAGCCAAGCCATCTTGCTCTCTATCTTCCCAAGGAGGTGGACTCCCCTCCTCTCCTCATTATTTCTACTATCTTCACTCAGGTTCTCCAAGAGGAGAAGTGGGTCAGAACCCACTCATCCTTTCTCTCCATGAGATATAGGAGCTTCAACTTGGAGGCTTTTGGATGGGGAGGTGTGAAGTGTACCCACCTTCATTAATGAGAGTATTTTCCTTATTAAAGAGGAAACATGCACTTGGACAACTACTCCACCCTTTTATTTCATCCACTCGTCAAAACTCGTCACTCTCCATTATGAGGACTTTTCAGGGGTCAAATCATGTCTTTGGAGCACTATTTTATGCCCACTTGACCCCTACCACTATAGTATAGACCCTAGGGGGTTTCTTTTTGCATCCCAACCAAGGAAATTGACCAACAGCCCTCTTTAAAGGCTCATTTAAGGATCCATCCGAGTTTCAAATTTGGATAAGGGTTTCTACACCCTAACCCTACTTACACCTCACATGACTTATAATTAAATACCAAAATGAATTATCCCTTAATATCTACCCTCACAACCTTATTCTACCAACACATTAACTATATTTCTTCCTAAGCCCCAAAAGGGTCAAATTGATATCACCAAATGTCTTTTGATTTGCTCTCACTGGTTTTTCGTTCTCGAACTGACACCCTTAATTTCTTGCACATTACCAACATGCACTCATGAGAAAAGTCATATATCACATTAATCTAACAGTTGAATTAAGATTTAATTTTGCAACCATTTCACTTACAATTCCATCCTATATTCACAATTTATGATTCTTAACTCCTTCACGGTAGCATAAATATAATGTTAGAATGAAAAGGAAGAATATTATCAAATAATCACACTATTTTCCATCCACAATACATCTTAACATCTATTTTGGGACATAAAATATATTAGAGCTTAACTAATCACATGCAAGGTGGGTCCTTGAAGTTAGTTGAAAATTCTAAGCTTTAGCTATATAATAATCCATTTAGAATCTTAATTTTCATTCCACGATATATGAGTGCAATCCACCTTTATGTTAGTGACAATAGAATAAAATATCAAAATGATATGCAAGAATATTGCGAAGAGATCACCTTATTTATTTTCCACAATATACTTAATCATCAATTTAGGAAAACCATAGAATAAATTATGGTTATATTAAGTACATATGAGGCAGGGTCTTACAACCATCATGTCAATATAGAACAACTCTTAGCTTAATTAGATTAGAAAAATAAAAATTATTGTTAACTATTTACTATAAATTATACATTTTTGAATTAAATTTTAATTGATTGTAAATTATAAAATTATATATCAAACTGCATACAAAGTATATTTAAAACCATAAAATAAATTTAGATTAACTTATAATTATTAAGTTTTATTATATATTTAACAAATTAAATTTAGATGAATTATCTCCATACAACTCGGATCACCCTCCTCACCTCACTATGCACATCCCTCAAAAATTTTAAACTATAATGCACCTCAAAGCCTTATCCCTTCTTTAAAATTTGAAATTATAAAAAAATGAGAAAGCAATAGGATTTTTTTATATTTAGGAAGGCATAACAGTCCTCCAAGTAATCAATTGCACAATTTTCTTCAAATTAATCATCCTTGAACCCAATACTCTACCATTTCTCTCATGCTCTCAATTTTAACACTACAATTCCTTTTTCTTCTTGGTGAAAATACATATTTGTAGCGATTTTTTGATTGATTGATGATTTGAGACTTTTGTAGATTAGTTCTCAATTTTAAAGATGGGTGTTGACAAAGGCATTGATACTGCTATATGTGTAGTGAGTATGGGTTTTGATCATCATATTTTTGAGATCCTTGTGAATGATGAGAAGATAAATATTGATTCTTCTTCTTCTCCACAACACCCACTAGAAGAAATTGCAAATAGCAGGGGCCACTTGCTCCTACTCAAATTGTGGCAAAGAGAGGAGGAAATTGTTGCTCAACACATTGAATCAAAAGAAAAATAGTTTAGTATTGAGAGCATTAGAACTAGGATTGATAGTGGGAATGAGGGAGGGTTGGAGAGAAAAAGAGGTATAGAGGGAGAGAGAGAGATAGAAAGACGTCCCCATACACCTCATATCACCCTCCTTACCTCACTATGCATCCCTCAAAAAAATTAAACTATAATGGACCTCAAAGCATTATCCCTTCTTTGAAATTTGAAATTATAAAAAATGAGAAAGCAACGAGATTTTTTTTATATTTAGGAAGTCATAACGGTCCTCCAAGTAATAAATTGTATAATTTTCTTCAAATTCATCATCCTTGGACCCAATAATCTACCATATCTCTCATGCTCTCAATTTCCACACTCTACAATTCCTTTTTCTGCCTTGTGAAAATACCCATTTGTAGCAATTTTTTGATTGATTAACGGTTTGAGATTTTAGTAGATTAGATCTTACTTATTTAAGATGGGTGATGATGAAGGCAGTGATACTATTGTATGTGCAATGAGTATGGGTGTTGATCATCATATTTTTTAAAGCCTTGTGAATGAGGAGAAGATAAATATATATTATTCTTCTTCTCCACAACACCCATTGGAATAAATTGCAGCTAGCAATGGCCACTTTCTTTTGCTCAAATTATGGTAGAGAGAGGAGGAAATTGTTGCTCATCACATTGAATAAATATAGTCTAGGATTGAGAGCATCAAATCAAAGATTGACAATGAGAATGAGGGAGGGTGGGAGAGAGAGAGAGAGGTATATATGGAGAGGGAGAGGGGGAGGGAGAGGGAGAGGGAGAAGGAGATGGAGGGAGGGAGAGGGAGGTAGAGAGAGAGAGAGACAAAGAGAAATAGAGGAGGAGGGAGGGTGGGAGAGAGAAAGAGGTATAGATAGAGACGAAGAGGGGGAGGGAGAGGGAGAGGGAGGGAGGGAGAGGGAGAGGGAGGTAGAGAGAGAGAGAGAGAGAGAGAGAGAGAGAGAGAGAGAGAGAGAGAGAGAGAGAGAGAGAGAGAGAGAGAGAGAGAGAGAGAGAGAGAGAGAGAGAAAGAGAAATAGTGGAGGAGGGAGAGAGAAAGAGAGATAACTAACCAGTCTGTTACATCATTGTTACCAACTGGCTAGTCCATTTCATGCTTCCCTCACATTACCTCTATCAAGAACTAATTCAATCCAAAATAATCTACCTCTTTTGCATCCTTCTCATTGGACAGCTCCACCACAACCTTCCAAAGTCTCGCAAAGTTTGGAATATGTTCTAGCCCCTTCCTCAATACCTTACTATTCTTTGAATCATCTTATTCTAGACTTGTTGCTTGCATCCATAGCTTCAAAAAAAATGGATTTCCCTTCACATCCCGTGTAATAACAACCTTGGATTCACTTGCAAGGTGCCTTATTACAAGATCATTAGTAGTAGTTATCTTGAAGAAGTTTATATTTTTGAAATTCTCCAGGCGCTTCTCACTCTTTCGTTTGATTTGATCATACTCCTTGTCATAGTATTCAAGTGCATCATAAAGCACAAGATCCTCTGGCTTGCCAACACTGTAGGTCAATTTGGAGAAACTAGTGAAGTGGATCTAATCAAGCATGGTCCACTTAGGCTGGATGTCCATAGAGCTCTTGAATACCACTACTTCCCTATGCTACATGTTATTCTTATTTTAATTGTAAAAATGATCTCATCACTGCCACTCCTTCTCTGCCTCCCTCCTTTTGGCCTCAAATTCTTTATCTTTCCTTTGAGGGGGCTACCTTTGCTGCTAAAAACTCCACCTAGGACCAAAATTGGGCTTTGGAGGGGGGCTTTCCATCCACCAAATGGAATGACTCTTCGTCAACCTCGTCAAATGAAAAATCATATACTGAATACTTCTGCTCGACCCTTGTATTAGGCCTAACATTATAATTCCTCATCCAATATGCCTTCCTCCCAACCTTTTCGCCTTTCGAGAAAGGTGCATTAGTACACATTTTGCAACTAATTTTCTAGAAAAGCAGGGCCTTCTAGAGGCCCCCAACCATATGGATTGTCTACAACAATTGACACTTTTAACTATGGTTGCACTGTTCCAACCATATCTAGAGCCAAATCCTATGCACCATTTGTTGTATGTGGATTTTGTTCAAATAATGGAAGAATATTGAAATCAACCAAAAACTTGCGAAGATGACCAACCACCATCTCTAGTGCCTTTTGCACATTAGATGCTTTGCCTTGAATTTCCTCAATTTCGGTCATCAAGAAAAGCACAAAATGATAATTCATCTGACTTAGATGGCCCAATACTCTCTTCGATATCTTGGCCAACAATAACCTCCTCTACTTGGGAAACAATAATCTCTTTCTACCCTTCAAATATTGTTTCACACGATGCCTCCTCTACCACACCATCTTTTGTGTTTGAAACCTTAACAATTTCATCTGTTTTCAATGCCCCACCATCATCATCTTTTGTTTCCACACCACCATCTCTCTTGGGTGTCACGAGCTCATCTTCATCAAGGTGTTTTATTTCTTCAGGGAATCTATAAGGAAAGAAAATTATATTGTGAAGGCTATAGAAAGTTCCAATTTTTTTGACACCTCTTTACCAGTCTCTTTTGCGCTCTCTTCATCTTCTTCAACTACAATGCCTACTACAAATTTGGGAGGTTCCTCAACATTATATGCCTCAGTGCTCTAAAAAATAACACAGAGCTCATGAATTGTTATTTGTGGAGCAAGAAAATCTTTCATAGTATCTACTTCCTTGGAGTAAATGCTTCCCGACACTACATGACAATAGACCTCCTAGACATCCACCTCATGATTGGAAACATCCATGTCATTTCCTCTTACCTCTTTGCTTATCTCTATACCATCTTCCTGAGATTTATCCTCCTCCAAACCAATGGGCTCCATGTACACATCTCCACCATTTCGAGCATCATTATCCTCAAATAACGTAATATCGTCTAAAGCCTTACCAAGGACAACATTATCAGACTCAATCACTTGTAATCTTTGATACAACTCTGCCATCTTTTCACCATTTTTGTTTTCATTATCAACTGTACTATCTTGCATAGACAATTCATCAAATTCCAACATGTCAAGAAATTCTTCAACAAATAACTCAACTTCATCATCTAGCCTATTGAAGAACCTTTTTATTGTAGTCCACATGTCACACAATGAAGGAGTTGGTTTGGACTGAACAACTCCCACTTCAACATCACTTTCTACTATATACAAGGTGCCTACTTTACTGCCCTGAGCAATTACCAAGACTCCTTTTGTTACTTTCCATCTATTGGATTCAAAAGTGACTTTACATCTTTGAGAAATCAATTGTCCAATTGAAATCATGTTTTTTTAAGACGAGGGATATATCTAACATCCCACAACAACCAACTATTTCCATTTTTTAATTTTTAGAAAACATCCCTTTTTCCAATAACATCACAAGATTTATTGTTTTCAAGAAAGAGCTTACCGAAGTCACCACTTTGTAGGTTCTTGAAATACTCCTTGTATGGAGTGGTATGAAACAATGCACCCAAATCAAGCACCTAAACATTTTTTCTATTTCTTTTGAGGCTGAAATAAGAACACCGATCATTGCACTGGCATCCTCTTCACATACCGAATTCACTTCATCTTCTTTTGGCTGATTTTCAGCCTTCTTTAAAGACTGACAATTCTTCTTTAAACACTTATTGGAAATGGGATTTTATCCTACTATGATACAATTTTGAAATATCACCTCGATTCAGTTATTCTCATGCTTACAAAAGCCATTACATTCTCTAAAATAATGGAATCAGGAGTACCAAACCTTGCTACTATGTCCTCATAGAATTTTAAGACTATACTTTCATTTGCCCCCTTTGGTGAAGTAATCAGTGGTTGTCAATATCCACTTTTGTCCTAAATTGGAAAGAGAGTTTATTGGTCCAATGAAATCAAGACCCCACTTCATGAATGACTTCTCTACTTGAATTGGATGCAATGGTAAGACTACTAACCTCTTTTTCCTACAAATATAGCACATTTTTGCATTGTCTTTGTAACGCCCCGCCACACAACCCTAGAGGAAGTTGCATTTAACTACTTAAACAAAATATATATATTTTTAAAAGGTATAATTAATAATCAAGGTCACTAACTAATGCCAACAACCTCTAAGGTTAAGAGACAGAGGTTATATAGAACCTCAACAAAAAACATGATTTAAACCATGTCAATTAATTAACTAATAATTAAAGCACATACATCCAATAAGATGAGTTACATCAAAGCATAAAGATAACTTTCCATTTCATTAATTAATAATTAAATATTCAATTACATCTCTCATTCACCGAATGAGGCAAGATCAATAAATAAGATTACAATTACAACTTCCACCTCGATAACAACTAAGGGGTAAAAATAATACAAGACCAACTAAAATGAAATATAATAAGGACTAATACTGAAACCCACAAGCTCTCCAACTGGAAGTCTTGTCCACATGAACATGAAGAAAGAGCCCAATGTATTTAGGTGCACGCCACCCAACCAAGTGGAACCCAAAGGCCCACCCCTCGTGCTAGGAGATAGTAACCAGGAATCCTAGTCAAGACCATCTACCTCTAGACACAAGCTAACATAACTGAACAAAACTGAAACAACCAAACACATGAACCTCACAAGTACATCCCAAGGTACAACTCAAATACATGCAAGTTTAACACAAGTGGAACTCAAATACCATGCAAGTACAACACCAGTATAACATAAGTACAACTCTACATGGTCACATTGCTTCCAAAAATAAAGCAGATCAAGTATGCTAAGGGAACCATACACAAAATAATCAAACACCAACCATGGTCACATCAGGTATGTTACAGAAACCATACCCACAATAAACAAGGACCAACTATGGTCACACAAAGTTCCATTACACAACACATCATGAGTTACCCACTACGGATCGTCAAGATGGTGGCCTCAACCGATCCTCGGGCCTCATACATACTAATATGAACTCAAAACCCAACTATTGTCCTAGACAGAGTGTCATCACACAACTGGTCATGAGTTACCCACAACGAATTTTCATGATGGTGGCCACAAACTGATCCCCGACCCTCACACTTACTAATATGGAATCAAATACCTTTCGTACAAACAAGATAGATGACCTTGCCGTTACCGGCCTTCCCACCCATCCCAAGCCTAACCAAGCACATGGGTCCATGAGTGAGGCATACTTATCTTGATTAGTGTGAAGTACTACCCAATCTTCTAAGTATATTGATTTAGTTATCACTTAATTACACCACTTACAACGAGTTACCCTGGCACCACTTCGTGTGTCAGCCCTCGTTACAAGCCACTCCTCTACTTGACAACACACACACACACACACCAACCAAACCTCAATGGTACCAAGGTGCAAAAAACAAGATAACAAGTCCACTCCTTTCTCAGGAGGCAACAAGGATAAAACCATCTCCAAACACTGGAGGTAACAACAATAACAAAACTGCTCCTGACTGCTCTTGACAAGGAGGCACACATTACAAAATTCACTCCTTTCTCAGGAGGCACGAAACATTCCCATTCATGAAAACCGGGTACTAACATAGACACAATCCTCATGCACTATCCAAGAGAATACAAGACTGGTTGACACAACAAAACGATAACCCATTACACAGAAAACTCAACTGAAAGCCTTGTCCAATGCAATGACCCAAATTTCCCAAATGATGACAAGAACAGATAAAAATCAAAATGAGAATTAAATCTGCTTTGGATATTCTAAATCCATGTCCTCATGCTAACATTCAGTATTTTATTGCATTAATAAAATTGAATTAAATACGTCTCTTTCAGACGAACGATAATATTCAAATCAAATGTTTAATTACACTAATTGTTTCAATGGTAACAAGTAATAATGTATCCTTCTACGTCTCAAAATATAGCATTGAGAAATTACAATAGGTTTACTGCAAAATAAATTATTAAATAAATACGATGCTAACCACATTTCCTTGAATCCTTATATTTGACTTTACAATTATGCCTTTAAAATTTCAACTGCTAACTCACTAAAATTTCAAAATATAAATTTTCACTTTAACATTTAGCACTACCCATTCATTTAAATCAATATTTATTATCCCCAAAACAGATTATCTAACATGTAAACAAATTACCCAACCCTTCCAAATACATATATATCGAATAATATGCATATTTAATTACTTAATACACAATTATTTATTCAATTACATAATATCCCTTTAATATATATTATATTAATATTTTAACATTATAAATATTAATATATATTATAATATATAAATATTATAATGTTATAAAATAAAATAATATATATCATATTATATTAATATTAAAATATTATATATCATAATAATAAATATTAATATTTACATATTAATATCTAATATTATAATATATAATAATAATATTAATATAATATTTAAAAAAATAAACAAAAATAAAATAAACAAAAAAAAGTCAAGAAAAAGGAAGGCCCACGTACCTCCCTAGCCACGCGTTCCCAAAACAATATGGGCGGGTGTGTTTACACACAATCGACCCCCAGTAATGGGGGCCACTGTGTGTAAACACAGTCATCCGTAGGGCGGTGACCGGTGGTAAAGCAAGGGGGAGTAGGGAGGGGCATGCTGGGCGCGGCTCCCTCCACCCGCCTCCCATGGGGCATAGTGGGGGTTGAGCCCCTAGCGACCTCGCCAACCCAAATTTCATTTTTTTTTTTAAAGGCCCTAAATAAAACACGAATCTGCATTTTGACTGCATATTTTTAAATCCGTTCCCCAATAACAATATTTATTTTTAACCAACATAAATACATGCATATATATATGTATGTATATATATATACCTTTCAATATATATATATATATATATATATATATGTATTTTTGGTTTAAAAGACATAATAAATTGAGAAAACTAGAATGATATGAGTAAAAGAACAATGATTTACACTCAAAAACATCATTTTCTTGGAATCAATTTAAATTTTAAGAGGATCTTCTTGTAAATTTTAAGAACAAAATTCCAACTTTTGCTTTAATTGAATTCAAACAACAAAATTTTAAACTCTTTCCATAAGATCTTCAACCATAAAATTTAAAATTCAAAAATCTTAAAACCAAACATGTAAAAGACAAGAACCTGGTTTTTTTTGAAATTGATAGTAGATCGTGATGGTGAGTTGATTCCCTCTTCAGATCCACAAGTTCTCCAAGCTTTTTCCAAAAACCCACGAAATTGAAGAATTTTTTTTCCTCTATCTAATTCAATCTTTTTCAAAACTCCATGAACATCAAAAATTGTGAGCAAAATTCCACCATAAGGATTCAACCCTAAAATTCCTTCAACCACCCTCATAAATTTCAGAAAACAGAAATTGCCAAAATATTTCATTTTTGAATTTTGAATTCAAATTTTCAATTTTGAATTCAAATTTTCAATTTTGAATTCAAATTTTCAAATTTGACTTCCTAAAACATTTTCTTTTAATTTTCAAATTCCCAATTGGCTTTTTAATCTTTTTCTTTATTTTCAATTTCAACAATTAAATCAATAACTTCAACATAGGTAAATTTACTTCTTTCAACCACATAAAATTTAATTAATTAATAAATAGATTTAATCAACGATTAAATTATTTATTAATTAAATTAAATTAATAATAAAATAAATTACATTTCAACATAATCACAGAACACATTAATCCTCAACTAAAATGCATTAAGCCATTTAGTTACCCTTTTCTAACTTGAAATTAAATAACGAAGAGAGGGAACGATAATCATAACAACACAACCCGACAAACAACTGACGACATACAAGGACTAGGGTGATGACTCGACACAGAAACCTAGCTACTATCTCCCAATTGAATACCGTTGGGTATTGAACACACTCCAACCTGTGAAACCAGGTGGAGTTGATGGCCTGTACCTGTCAACCTGTGAATCAAGTAAACAACAACATACAATATGAACAACATAAAATACACACCGTGAAGAGGAAATCTCAGAATCGCAGGGCACTCACAAGCGAGTGATGCGGTACCGTCCTCTTCACCAATACAGTAGTACTACTGACAAATCTAACATATTAATATAATCCAAAGCATAACATCATTAATTCGAATATCCCTTTATGTTAATCCAAAACATGGCATAAGATAACATCATATTAAAATACCATCACATCAAAAGATTACATTAATGCCGCTTTACAAATAGCAATCAAATAACAGTCGGGTACCAAAGTGAAGGTACCAACAGGAAGTACAACATAACAGAGCATAACACTGTTCGATCAAAAGGACAAAATGAAGGGGTATTACAGTCTTTTCCATGCATAGGTATCCTTCTACAAATTAGGCCAATAGTAATTAAATCTCATGATTTTAAGAGTTGTAGTTCTTAGTGCAAAGTGGCCACCAACTGCTCCATCATGAAATTATTCACACACTTTGTTAATCTAATTAGATTCTATGCATCATAATAAAACTCAATGAAAGTTATTTCTACACATGTCTCCATCCAAAATGACATATGGAATTGATTGAAGTCTGAAATACCTTCATTTTACATTGTTTAGGCCTTGTGGACACTCACAAGTTTGGAGGTAATACATCATTTCTTGAATCCAACTTGAAGGATGAGTTGCTACAACATCTTGATCTTCATTATTTAACAAAAGGAAAACCTCCTCTTCAAAAAAAAATTGTACTCAACATTACTAGCTAACTTCTCACACAATACATTACCTCTTATCAGATTTGTCACTTTGATTTCTATGTCATATTCCATGTATTTGGTTATCTAACTAGCCCTCTTATCATTTAAATCCTTACTCAAAAAAAAATTTAACCATTGGATGAGAAACCATAAGATGTATCTTGTTATTTCAAAGCAAGTTCCTAATTTTTTTAAGGCTTCTAATGATACTAAAGCATGTTTTTCCACAAAAGTGTAACTTTCCTCATAACCTTCCAAACCTTTGTTGAAGAAGGCTATTGGCTACTCTATCCCATCTTCATTTTGTTGCACCAACATAGCTGAGATGGTATCAATGCTCCCAAAGGCATACAATGTGAAATATTTAGCAAAAAATGGATTTACAAGAGTAGGAGAAGTTGGGATGGCTTCTTTAATTTCCTCAAAAATCCTCTTGGCTTCTCTTGACTAGATGAAACTTACATTTTTGTTCAACATAGTTGTTATAGGCTTCAAGAGGGTTGCAATGCTAGGTATAAAACTTCTAATAAAATTGATTCTTCCTAAGAAGTTTTGCAAACTCTTTTTGTGAGCAGGTAAAGGTAATGCTAAGATTGCACTTACCTTTTCAAGATCTATTGTAATACCTTGCTTTGAAACTATGCGATGAAGCATTTTACCTTCATGGAAAACAAAGATGCACTTCTTAGGATTGAGAGAAACACCATATTCCCTAAAGCTTTCAAAGATTTTCCTTAAGTGATCAAATTTTTCATTAGCATCTTTAAAAAAAATAGTTAACTCATCAAGATAAACAACTACACACCTGTTCATGAGTTATTAGAAAGCCATGTCCATATCTCTTTGGAAATTTTCCCCTACATTAGAAAATTTTAAGGGCATCTTTTTATATGCCATGGTTCCCCTTTTGGTGGTAAAAGTAGTTTTGAATTGATCTTCTTCTTTTACTAAAATCTAATTGTACCCTAAAAAACCAACTAACAATGAAAATATGTCAGAACATGATACAACTTGTAATATTTGTTCCATTAAGGGTAGCAAATAATGATATTTGAGGGAAGCTCTATTTAGATCTCTAAAGTCAACATATAACCTGATGTTGCCATTCTTTTTTCTTACATGTACCAAATTAGACACCTAATATGTATTCTTAATAGGGAAGATGATATTACCTTGGATCAACTTATTTAGCTCTATTTTCATGAGGTGTAAGACCCCTCTGTTTTGCTCATTTGACCGAATAGTGTTCTGTTTGGTCATGCCTTATTTGTTGTTAAGTGTTATGCCTTAGAACTTGGTTGATATTTGATCGTTATCTGTAAAGTTATGCAAATGTTATATTTTGGTGTGATGGTGTAATTTTCTGATGTTATTATTATGTCATGCTTTAGATTAGCATAGTGGATAATTGAATTAATGATGTTATGCTTTTGATTATATTAATGATGTTAGATTCGTCAGTCAGTAATACTGTATTGGTGAAGGGGACAGATCGCATCACTCGCTCGTGAGCACCCTGCGATTCCATGATTTCCTCTTCACGGTGTGTTTTAATTCTAACATATATATATACATGTGGATATACTCTGTATTTGCAGGTTGATAGGTACAGGACATCGACTCCACCTGGTTTCATAGGTGAGAGCGTGTACAATACCCAACGGTATTTGATTGGGAGATAGTAGCTAGGTTTCAATGCCAAGTCGTCACCCTAGTCCTTGTTTGTTGTCATTTATTTGTCAAGTCGTGTTGCTTTGGATTTTGTGTCCTCTCTTCGTTATTTAATTAAGTTAAATTGGGTGATTTAAATGGCTTAAAATATTTAAGTTGTAGTCAACTTGTTCTGGAAATTATGTTGAAATGTAAGTTATTTTATGATTAATTTAATTTAATTAATAAATAATTTAATCGTTGATTAAATCTATTTTATTAATTATTTAAATTTATAAGGTTGAAATAAGTTAAATTATGCATTTTGGAAATATAGATATTCTGGAATTAGAATTATGATTGGAAAATTTGAAAAAGGTTTAAATTTCTTTTTTTGAAAATTAGAAAATGTGAAAATTAAAAAAATAGAGATAATTGAGATATTTTCAAAAGTTTGACTTTGGGGTTGGGGAGATATTTTTCATTTTGGGCTATTATTGGATTTTGGATCTCAATTTGGGGATTATGAAGTTTTTGGGAAAAAAAAAATGGAAAATGGAGGGAGGAGGTATGATTGAATTTTGTGGGTTTTGAGTTGAATTTGGAAAAATGGTTGATCTGAAGAGGGAATCGAAGGTTGGAGGCTTAGCATCATCTGAACCTCCTCAAATTCAAAATTCCAGGTTCATTGTTTTAGTTTTAGTGGTTTGTAAATTTAGAAATGTTTTGTGTTTGGAATGCATGATGGAAAACTCAAACCAAATCTATGTTGAAAATTTTGGTGTTCTTGGTTGGAAATCAATTTTATTTCTTCAATTAGATTTGTAAATTTATTTTGAGAATATATGTATATTCCTTCATATTTATGTTAAAAGAATTTTTTTTTTTAAAAAAAAAGGGAGGTTATGCTGTTTAAAATTTTCAAACCCCTTTGGAGGAGCACGAAATTCGAGGAATTCGTAGGGTATTTTTTTGTGGTGGTCGGTTTAAAAATAAAATAAAATAAAAAATTAAATTTAAAAAAAAAAAAAGCTGTGTGGGATGCTAGGGGCTCAACCCATAGCCGCCCCCAAGGGAGGCGTTGTTGGGAGCCGCGCCCAGCGCGCCCCACGCAATCGCCCGTAGTGGGAGGGACAACTATGTTAAACACAGCCACCACCACTGTTAAACACAGCCACCACCACCACTGTGGTGGGTTAGCTGTGTTTACACAGTCGGTCACCCCACAAAGGCCGCCTGCGGCTTTAAAATGTGCTGCCCCTAGTTTAAACGCTCTACCGGCAAGGAGAAAGTTGTGACCAAAGAGAAAACCTGACCAAGCTTTCACCCCAACCATAATCCGGCCACCTCGTAACTTGTACGGCTGCCCCATGACTTGGTATGGCACACGGCCCGAGGTGCATGGTGGCCTTTTGTCACACAAAAAAATAATAATAATATATATACTTTTATTATTTTTATAATATATTAATTTAATATTAAAATATGAATATATTTTGTATTATATTAATATATTATTAAATAATAATATATATATATATATATATATAGCGGTTTTGGTTATTTCTTTAATAGATATATTAAATGGGGAAATTGAATAAAAGAAGGAATGTTAAATTTAATTGGAGGATTTTTTTTTAAATGATTTTAATGATGTTTAATTATTTAAATATACATAGAATGAGATGGGGATTTAAATATTAGATTGTCTTAAATTGGATTGGGAGTTAGATAATGGCATGGTTTAAATTTAATAGGGAGAATTTTAAATCAGTATGCAATAGTCGAATCAATGGAAATATTTTAAAGAAATAATATTATTTAAAAAGGAAAATTTTGGAGTTTTAAAAGAAATGTGTTTAAAAGCGAGATTGATTGATTTCATTTTTAGTGATTTATTTTGGCAATGGACCAATAGTTATTGTTTTAAATTATAGGTTCTAAGTCGTGGAAATAAATGTTGATTTTATTATTATTTAAAAGCAGTTAAAGGATTAAATATTTGATTTGAATTACTCACTTGGTCTGAAAGAGACATTACTAAATCAAATTTATTAAGGCAGTAAATTACTGATTGTTATGAAAGGAAATGGATTTAGTGAATCCAAAGTTAGTTTAATTTCTCGCAACTTGCCTTCGTGATCATTTCCTTCGTGTTCTTGTTTGGGGAAGTGGGTTAAAAGTGTCTTAATCTATAAGTCTTCTAGAAGACCCTAGAGGTTGGGGGTTGTCATCTTGTGATGTCAACTATTTGTTAATACCTTGGGTATTGCATGAAGTGATGTTAATGTTGTACCCAGTTTCCACAATAAAAAATGTTTTGTGCCTTATGAGAAAGGAGTTAATTTTGTAATGTGTGCATCCTTGTCAGGAGTTGTTGGGAGCCGTTTGTGTTATTGTTGTTACCTCCAGTGGTTGGAGATGGTGTTATCTTTGTTGCTCCTGAGAAAGGAGTGGATTTTGTAATATGTGCCTCCCTGTCGGGAGCAGTCTTGTTATTGATGTTTCCTCCAGTGTTTGGAGAGGGGTTCATCTTTGTCGACTCCTGAGAAAGGAGTGGATGTGTTATCTTGTTGTTGCACCTTGGTTCCATAGATGTTTGGATGGTGTGTGTGTGTTGTCCAGTAGAAGAGTGGCTTGTAACGGGGGCCAGCACCCGAAGTGGTGTCAAGGATAACTCGTTATAATTTATTTAATCAAGTGATAACTAAAACAATACTTAGAAGCTTAGGACTAACTTCTCACTAATCAAGATATTAATGCCTCACTCATGGACCCAAGTGCTCGGTTAGGCTCGGGATGAGATGGGAAGGCTTGTAATGGCAAGGTCATCTATCTTGTCTGTACGAAAGATATTTGGCTCCGCATGAGTGAGTATGGGGGCCGGGATTTGGTAAAGGTCACCAGGATAACCTTTTCTTGTGGGGGCCTGAGCCTATGAAGATTCCCAAGGATAACCCATGACGAGCTGTGTGATGACACTCTATCTAGGACAATAGTCAATCTTTGTTTTAGGGTTATGGTCTCCTTGACATACCTGATGTGACCATAGTTGGTATTTGATTATGTGTGTATGGTTCTTTTAACACACTTGTTCTACTTTGTTTTTGGAAGCAATGTGGCCATGTAGAGTTGTACTTGTGTTGTACTTGCATGATATTTGAGTGGTACTCGTGATGCTCTTATGTTGTACTTTTGGTGTACTTATGTTGTACATTTGTGGTACTTGGGTGGTACTTGTGATGTACTTGTGTGGCATGTAATTGGTTGTTTCAGTTTGGCTTAGTTTATGTTAGTCTATGTCTAGAGGTAGATGGTCTTGACTAGGATTCTTGGTTACTATCGCCTAGCATGGGGGGGTGGGCCTTTGGGTTCCACTTGGTTGGGTGGCATGCACCTAAATCCGTTGGGCTATCTTCATGTTCATGTGGATGAGACTTCTAGTTGGAGAGCTCATGGCTTTAGTATCAGTTGTTGTTGTATTTCATTTCAGTTCATCTTGTGTTTTACCCCTCATTTGTTATCGAGGTGGAAGTTGTAACTATAACCTTATTTAATGGAGTTGTCTCATTCGAGGAATGAGTGATGTAACCCTATCAATGAATGGATTAAATGAGATTGGAAGTTATCTTTATGTTTGGATGTAATTTATCTTGTATGGAATGTATGTGTACTTATTATCTTGAGTAGATAAATGCTATGGTTTCATTTATGTTGTTGTTGTGGGTTAAGTAATTTATGTCTCGTAACCTTAGGGGATGTTTGCATTGGGAAGCAAACTTGTATTATTAATTGTACTTAAACAAAAAATATTTTAGCTTGTTTAAGTAGTTGTTTGCATCATCCTCTAGGGTTGTGTGGCGGGGTGTTACATGAGGTGTTCCAAATTTGGATTCAAAGGCCTTCACCTCTGTATATTCCCAAGCGAATACATCATCAAGTTCTTGGAAAAGTAAAATAAAAGCATGTTTTCTTCCCTAGTACATACCTTGCCAAGTTTTAGGAGCTTATCTCTGAAGATCTCAATGGGTTCATAATGTTCTTCTTTTAGTGACATGTTGGCTATGTATTTCCTCATTTGATCATCAGTGTTAAAAATAGATTCTAAATTTACCAATCTTTTTGGAACCTTATTTGACTTTAGCTTTAGAATCTAATTATCGTACTGGTGTTGCCACTTTTGTTCACTTTTGTTGATTCCCAACTACAAATTTATACTCTTTAATCAAAATTTTTATAATTTTTTCATTTCTTTCAGACACTTGGCAATTGGTGTTGTTATTTGGAATTGATGGCCTTACTACCAATTTTACATACTGTTGTACTTGAACATTTTTTACCTCATTTGGAATATCAAATTGTGAACCCATGGCAACCAACCTTTCAACTTCTATATTCCAAATTCTTGGTATGGATAGCAAGTTAAAAGCATCAAATTCTCCAATAAGATCCAAAATTTTGTGCTTATACAACTTGAGAAAATCAGTTTTAGTTACATTGAGATTTCTCACACAATTTGCTACCAATTCACTATCCCCAAATACCTACAAGAACTTGATATTTTTATTTCTTGCCCACAAACAAACATGAGTGAGTGCTTCATACTCTATTATATTATTAGTGCAACTGAAAGAAAACCTCATAGCTAATTAATATCTCACCATTAGGAGAGATCAACATATCACCTCCACCAACACCAAACCTACTTCTTGAGCCATCAAATTACAATTACCAAAGTTGATTAGACTATTGTTCACGCTATTATTTTACATCTTTTACAAGGTTAGGGGTAGCTACATCTTGCTCATGAATCATGTAAATCCCTAGTCCTATTGCATCCATATGATTGAAAGGATCAACTTTATGATTTTCAGTTGCCCACTCATCTAATATTAGATAAGGTATGTCTTCTATGAGAGTGTTGGGATCTTGGATAATGGATTGTTCCTCTTGTTCATGAATGATAAGATTTGCATTTATAGCATTAGGAATTGTAGACATGTAAAATTGACCTAACATAAATCAAATATCCTAAATGAAATTTTCTCATCATCGACATCATTATCATCGAAAAACACTACATTTCACATCAAATACATTAAAAGCCATAATTTCTCCTATTAATTGAATAATACGACATTATTTAATTAATTCACTTTTTCATCATTTTTTGACCAAATAAATAAATTTCATATCTTTAATAAAGTCCTATAACCCTAATTTCTCCTATTAATTGAATAATACGACATTATTTAATTAATTCACTTTTTCACCATTTTCAACCAATTAAATAAATTTCATTTATTTGATATAGTCCTAATCTAACTTTATTCCTCCTGATTAATTAAATAACATCAATTATTTAATTATGTCACTAATTCACTTTATTCCTCTAAGTCAATTAAATTATTAAAACATAATAGTTTAATTAAATCACTTTTCCCTAAACATGAATAATTAAATATATTCATAACATCATAAAAAATCAAATAAATCAAATGCAACTTTATTTACAAAAGTCAAACTTGATTTGCACATTCAAATCCAAAAATATTAATTAATTAATTATCCTCACCCACTTTCCTGATTGAGAAAATTATGATCCACCAATTGCTCACTCTTATTGGCTAACTAATCCATCTATTTACTAACTAATCAATCTATTCCTCAATGACACAGATTATTCAATTGATTTCTTCAATCACACCAATTAAGTAATCAAAATGAATAGATTATTCCCATCTAAATCCTCTCAACGGTTCTCAACCGTTGATCTGGATATTCTACTATGTAATCTAGATCATTTATTTCGAAACACAAAATCTATATAAAAACCATCTTCCTTCTCAAAAAAGAATCAAAGAATCAAGATCATTTGCACAAGGAAGTAATGCAGGAACCCTAATTGACATTTTGACAAAGTTTCACACATATTTTTGATCCACACGTTCTTCAAGCTTTTGCACATAGAATGGAGGCTTCATATTGAATTGAACAATGCAACATATGTCAATATGGATACACTTCAACATGGGATGGTAAAGTTTTCTTTTTCTTTGAATTCATGTTGTTATCTTAGGATTTCATTTATTTATTTCAATAGCTTAAAACTTCATTTCATGAGTAATGAGCATAGATCTTAGCTTTTGTTTGAATTATATTAGCCTCAATTCTTATATTTGATTTGTATTGACAACCATTGATTTACCCCTTACACATTTTGGCATGCCTAGTGGGACCACGATCTTTAGCACTAATTCTTTCATGAGAAAAAAATGAAGTTGCAACTTCCGAAAGGGCCTAGGAAAAATCTTCACATAGAAGCTACAGGAAATTCATGCACTGGATTTCACATTTTTCACGCACTTGACCTTTAACTGGCCACATCTGAATTTTTGTTGTGCTTTTGCAAAAATATAGAGGCACACTTGAGTTTTTAAGTCACTTTTTCTTTATGATAGAGGCCTCTTTTTACTTTTTTGTCTGCTTTTGATTTTTGACAGAGGTCACTTTTGACTTTTTCGTTCACTTTTTTTCTGTTGAGTTTTGTCTGAAAGCTGAATGTTAATCTTTTATTTCTAACACTAATGGGTACTTGATTTGAATGTTTGACAGGTGCTAATGTTGTTTATGTAGGATTTGCAGAAGTATAACTAGTGTTTATTTTTAAAAAATAACACATTTATTCCAAGGAAGATGAATGGTCGAAGAATTTTAAGTTTTCAAAGCTTTTGTAGTTAGAAAATTTTAATTTGGTGCTTAAAGAGAACCCCACAAACAAACATTTCAATTTTGGTGCATCTAAAATGATTTTTTTGAAGCTTTCATAGTTAGAAAACTTTAATTTAGTGCTTAAAAGGAACCCCAAAAACCCATGATTTCTTTTGTTGACCATTAAGACAAGGATTTAGAAAAAAAACACTTTTGGTTGGTGCTTAAAAATGAACAAATAAAATTCTTGTCTTTCACATTTTGATATCATTGTCTGAAATCTAGAACATTTCACTTTGGTGAACATAAAAAGAACAATTGATATCTTGTATACTCCTTTATTTTCATTTTATTTTTATTTTTTGTTTTTGAGCCTTAAAATGAACATTGTGATGAAGTGTATACCATATATTTTGTGTTTAGAAGACTTGGTGACTTTCCTCTCCCCTCATGCCTTTCAGTGATCTTGGGTGACGAAAAGTATCTTGAGTTTCACACCTTTTATTTCAAAGCATACCTTTAGAAGGGCTTGCCTCCCAACTTGTGAGAGAACGACCCAAGTGGTACTTTTTTTTGTCCACTATATAAATATTTTTGGGTGTGAGGAAAGTTCTCACCCACCTGGTGTGAATGTTCTATACGAATGAAAGTTTCCTTTAATATCCGTGTGATACTTAAAAACTCGCAAGGGCTAGGAGGCCTCTTAATTGAGTGAATATTCAAATGTATAGACACCGTTTATCCTGAAACATGACTAAGAATCAATGTTGTAGAAACCACCCCTTTTCAGCCAAAAACATTCTTTGGAGTGGTGCATCAAAACTTTGATTCTGAGTAGTTACCTACCAAGTATGAATTATGGTTTAGCATAAAAAACTCTCCATTCATTGCCTGTAAAATCATCCCTTCGGGGCATGACGTAAGCCCATCTAGGAGTAAGTTTCTATCACTAGGGTGTACATTGTCTTCACAAAATTGCCAAAATCTATTCAGTTACTTTGAAACATCAAAATTTCTGCTTGAATTAAAAATGAACAGATCAAAACAATCACTTAAGATGGTTTTCGAACATCAAACCCTTTGAGTTTAGTGAGAATACATTGAACTGAGCCCTATGTTTGCACTCCCTAGAGGATATCCTAAAAAAAAATATTTGAAGGTTTCTGAATGTTTAGGCTCACATTTCAAGTCACATTAAGAATGAATTAAACCTTGGAAACTATAGATTTTAGCATCTCGACTTCCACGAACATTGAAGTCTTATCCCAACTGGGACATCATGCTAAGAAATTTTTATACTCACTTTTTAATGAGAAAACTAGACTTGCATACCAATTAAATCATCAATTTATTATAGTCAAACTAATTTAGAGACCACGTAGAAATAAACAACATTCTTCAAAAATAGAAAATCCAAAAAAACAAACACAATTTCTTCAATATCCTTTAAAAATAGAAAATCCCAAAAACAAAAGCATTCTTTTTCATAAAATAGGAGTTGTCAAAGTTTCACAATATTTGGACACCTGTTTATGACAACCACATGCTCACAAAATAGAAAAAAACATGGAAGAAAACAAAAACAATGCTAGTATGCCACCAATAAACACCACAAACGATGAAAGTGGCCCATGGTGTTATAGGCCAAGTGACCTTGAAACACCTCAAAAGAGACCTACATTCAAAGAAACAACAAACCAACCATTTAGTGAGGAGGAGATAAACCATAAATACCATGAGCTAATGGATAGCTCAAACGAAAACCCACAAGACATGGTCATAGAAGAGATGGATAGTGAAGAATAGATAAATATGAAGATCATTTTCAACATTCCAACAACCCCAAGGTTCTCAAATTGATGGATAGATTGTTTAAAAAGGACCTAATCTCTTACTTCTTCAAATTAGCACAAAGTGGTGCTAAATTTCCTTTAGAATTTAACATGGAAGCACTTAAATATTCTAGCCTTATTCCCTCAGGGGGTAGCTTAGTTGTGATATAGATACCAAAGCCATTGGAAACACCAAACATGCCACCCATTTTTTCAAAAAGAAACGATCAACCAATGGAAAATATTTTGTTTAGGAAGCCTTCTCAAATCGATCAAGTAGTTGTGGCACAAAAATACCAAGGAGGCTCATAGAAATACATGCCACAAGGTAACAACCCATCAACAGGACAATATATGCCTCAAAACACTTCATACATTGATCCTTCTCAAAATATATAAAATTAACAAGGTGGGTCACATGGTCCTCTTCCCAATCAATGGTACCAACAAGGTATGCCACAAGGTGACCTTTCAAATAAAAAATGTGGGTCACATGGTCATCTTCCCAATCAGAAATACCAACAAAAAGGTATGCCATAAGGTAACCTTTCCAATCAACAAGGTGGGTCATATGATCCCCTTCCCAATCAATAGTACCAGTAACATTTCCAATCAACAAGGTGGGTCACATGGTCCCATTCCTAATCAACAATACCAACAATAAGGTGTACCATAGGGTAACCTTTCCAATCAACAAGGTGGGTCACATGGTCCCCTTCCCAATCAACAGTTCCAACAATAATGTATCCCACCAATGCACTATCAGGAAAACCATCAAAATGTATCATCCCAACAACAAGGTATCTCACTAATGCATTATTGGGGAAACCTTCAACATACCTCATCCCAACAACAAGGTGTTCCACATGGTACCCTTCCCAATTCATCCCATCAACAAGGTATCCCACAATTGCACCACCAAGGAAACCTTCAATATGTGTCATCCCAACAAAAAGGTATCCTACTAATGCACCACTAGAGAAACATTCAGTATGTTTCATCCCAAAAACAAGGTATCCTACTAATGCACCACCAAGGAAACCTTCAATATGTGTCATTCAAACAACAAGGTATCCCACCAACGCACCACTAAGGAACCTTCAATATATTTCACCCCAACAACAAGGTATCCCGCCAATGCACCACTAGGGAAAAATTTAATACTGTTCATCCCAACAACAAGTAGCTAACCCTCCTTACATCCAACAAGGAGCTAACCCTCCTTCCATCCATCAAGGAGCTAACCCTCCTTACATCCAACAATGAGCTAACCCTCCTTACATCCAACAAGGAGCTAACCCTCCTTATATTCAACAAGGAGCTAATCCTCCTTCCACCCAACATGATTACTAGGGTCTGTACCTCCACAATAGCCAGCCTATGATCAAATAAGCATATTAGGACAACAAGGCTACTACACGTAGGATCCCCAAACATACAATACCAAAATTAGAAATGGAAATGCAACTACAAGCAATGGATCAAAGAATATCAGACATGTAGGTAGGAAAAAAAAAGAAGACTTATACCCCTTAGGATATATGTCCTTCTCCTTTTGATCATTCCATTACTATGCTACCCTTTCCAAAAAACTTTGAAATACCAATTTTTGATAAGTACAAAGGAAAGGGAGATCTACTAGAGCACGTATGTGACCTTTTGGTATCTTGTATGGAAGTACAGAACAATGAAACCTACCTGATGAGACTATTTCTATGCATCCTTATGGGCCATGCTATAGAATGGTTCTCTCATCTATCACCAAGAATAAAAATATTTAATGAACTGACTACCAAGTTTGTAAGCCATTTCTCATTCAATATATAATAATATGTCACTATCACAGAGCTATACAAGATTAAAAAGAGTCAAGGAGAATCCTTCACTTCCTACCTACTAATATGGAGACACAAAGCTAGTAGATGTAAGTGGCCCATTCCCGACAAGGAACCAGTAGACATCTTCATTTCCAATGTCCAAGGAAAGGTTAGCTATCAACTTACCATGTTATGTCCCACAAAATTCGAAGAAACCATTGAAAAGGGACTACACATAAAAACGATCTCTCATCATAAGGGTGGTCATTAAACTAAACAATCCAAACATCAATCCCTCTAGCTCAAATGATGGACCCAAGATTTGGGCCTAAAACAAGAATTCCACCAGTAATGGGGTAGTTAATGCTAGAATGGTATGGAATGGGAAAAACCCTAATGTACCACAAAACAAACTGTCAGTTGCACAAATGAGCTACACTCCTATCACACAAAAAAATTAGCTTAGTTATCCTCAAAACACTCAAGTGGTTATTCAACAAACAAATCAAGGAGAACAACAAAGATAGTACGATCAACCAAGAAGGAAGTTCATTGTATTAGGAGAGCCAATTGAGATAGTCATGCATAAACTAGTGCAAAAAAACCTCATCAAGGTTAATGATCACCCAAATTATGAGGAGCCAACATTTAAAACACCATGGTACAACAAGAAGGGTTTATATGAGTTTCACAAAATCAAAGGACATACAAAAATCAAATGCATGAGACTTAAGCACATAATACAAGATTTGATCTTCAAAGGAGAAGTGGATGTTGAACATCAGCTAGGAAACAAAAACTTCTAGATATACACAAATCCAATCTTGAACTGTGCTAAGAGAAATGAAAAAGGAAAGGACCAAGACTATCACAATGTTAACTACACTTATGGTGACACAGTTCTAGGTATCCTCTCTCAAGCAAATGTCACTAGGGTGAATGTAGTGAATATACAAGGTATGGAAACTAATTTTAATGCAAAGAGAGGGAGTTACTATACAAGGAGCCCCACTTAAACCTCCAACTAAGTTATCAAATGACTACAATATTGTGGAACAACTAAAGAAGAATCTTGCCTTGATCCCAATCTTAGAACTTCTAAAACTATCACCCACACATAGGCAGATACTCAAAAAATGATTGGAAACATCAATCCCTAATGACCTCAATCTTGATCAATTCAAATCCATAGTTGGAAAGATCACAACAAATCATGATTTAGTATTTTCTGAAAAAGACCTTCCCTAGAAGTCATTCCTCAACCAATCCCTCTACATAGAGGTTGGTGTTCACAAGAATATGGTCAAATTATTGTTGATAGATAATGATGCAAGTCTAAACATTTCTACTTTAAAATTTGTGAAACAACTGGTCCATTCTAATGATGTGATAGACAAAGGAAAGAGCATTACTATAAGGGCCTATGATTACCTTGAAAGGAATTCAGAAAGGATAGTTAGGCTACCAGTACGGATAGGATCGACCACCATAGAAACGACATGTCAGGTACTTGACCTCGAGTTACCATATAATATCATTTTAGGATGCCCTTGGATTCATGCATTACAAGCAGTTCCTTTCACCTTTCATGAATGTCTAAAGTTCCCCCGCGAAGGAAAGGAGGTGACATTATATGCTGATCTTCAACCCTTCCACTTTTGTGCAAAATTGGAAGAGAAATATAATAAAATCCAGCATATACCCAGTAATGACATATTATTTCATTCATTCTCATATGTTGACCCTTCCACACTACCATCAACCTCAAATAAACCAACCCCTAAGAGCAACCAAAAACTGAAACCAAGGTTCAAGTACTCGACAAAGGTAATGAGAATTTTTATTTCAATCAAGCATTTTGTATTGGAATTCTCCCACCAAAACCTAAGGTTTATGAAGGACCCAAAGAGATTAAACATGTGCAAGTAGTGAAAGTGATAGCCAAACCCACAATTTTCACCAAGTGGGGAGACATGAAGGATGAGGAGATATTCAAAGAATACTTATCATCCATGATCTATAAAAAGGAGCAAGAGAAACTAGTACAACTACAAACCCTGCAAATTAATCCTAGTAGTAAAGGTTACCAATTAGCCAAACAAATGGGATATAGTGGAATAGGTGGCCTTGGATTACAAAAACAAGGAAGATGGGATCCCATTATAATAGAACAAAGGAAGAAGAACATGGGATAAGGTTATGATTTAAAACATGTGGTTAATCCAAATACCAGATGTACCTCTTTTAAGAAACATGCGCCCTCTACTAGTGTTAAGACATTGGATACATAAAACCCAATAGAATACAATTTACCATTGAGGAATTATTGAGATCTTTGACCTTGGTATAGTCTCTACCCAATCTATCAAAACCATTCCTAATGACTATTATTATTACAGAACAGACTCTAACGAGTATGAATGGGATTATCCTTCCTTTGTAACCTCTAGAAATGATGACCTAGACACCCAATGGGAGAATGATACCAGAGCCATAATGACTATTTCGACAACCTTTGTAAGTTTTACAAATAATGATGATAGCCTACCCCTTTGCTACCCTTAGTTGATAGAATACCTCTTTTGAATGAATTCCATAATGATGAATCAATCACAAAGTTCATGGGACTTCGAATAGATGTAGCGACAAGAGATCATAAAGCAAGGTTCATCATGGAACTCAAATATGAAGCCTACTTTGGTGGGGAGATTGTGTCCTTTATTCTAAATAGGGAAAAGGATAATATAAAAATCAAAACAACAGTCCCTAGAGGAAACCATAATGTGGCTCTATCGAATCCTAAAAAGAAGAAAATAAAGGATGAATTTGAAGGTAAAATCCTTTCTGAGGCACCTAAGGGTGGATGATAAAGTCTCCCCATATTTGAATATCAAGAAAATTCAACACTCTTAATCAAAGAAGCATAATCCATTAATGTTGGCACAAAAGAGAACCCAAAGATCACATACCATGTGACATCGCTTGATCCTGAAGAGAAAGTAAACTTCACATTGTTCATCAACAAGAGAAAGATAAACTTTGTGTGGACTTATGTAGACATGCCTAGACTAGATCCAACATTAGTTTTACACCACTTGGTTGTATTCCTAGGAGCTAAACTATCAAGAAGAAACTAAGGAAACTACATCCTCAAATAACATTGTTGGTAAAGGTGGACCTAAATAAATTACTAGATGTAGGATTCATCAAGCTGATCAATTATCCTGAATGGATATCAAATCTAGTACTAGTGTCAAATCCCACTAGGCATAAGGATCTACCCAGACTTCTGAGACTTGAAAAAATATTTCCCCAAGGATGACTTGCTCTTCCAGGTATTGACATGATAATGGATCTTAGAGCAGGACATGGGATGCTATCCTTAATGGATGGTTTCTATAGGTATAATTAGATAAAAATATCCCTTGATGATCAACATAAAACCACATTCACTTGTGCCTAGGGAACTTTCTTCTAGAATGCCATGCCATTTGGTTTGAAAAATACAGAGGCAACCTATCATGTGTTTCATCACACAAATGGTGGAAAAATGTCATTCATTCAACCATCTCTTACATAAAGACATCTTATTCAAGTGGGATTGGAGATGCAACCAAGGATTCTAGCAAGTTAAAGAGCACCTACTTACTCCTTTGGTCTTGATGCAACCTATTACAGACAAAGAAATGATACTCTATGTGTTTGCAACACAAGCATTGTTGGGAGGTCTCCTAGCACAAATAAATGATAATAACAAAGAAAGAGTGGTATACTACATCAGCCAAACACTGGTGGGCTTCGAGTTGAACAAATTTCCCATAGAAAGAGCTTGTCTCTCAGTAATATTTGTGACACAGAAGATGAGACACTATATATTAAACAAACAACTAAAGTTGATTTCAAAGGTAGATCCACTGAGTACCTATTAGAAAAAGTAGCTTTGACAGGTAGAATTGCTAAAAGGGTAATGATTTTGAGTGAGTTCAACATAGAGTATGTAGACATAAAAGCCATCAAAGGAAAAATAATAGCAAATCAGCTAGTAGAGGCACCAATAGACGATCACTAACCTCTCAAAGTAGACTTTCCAGATGAAAGTATATTATTGACAGAACATACAAGCCATTAGATTGATGTATCCCACACTCAACATGGCTCTGGAGTAGGTATCCTATTTCTCACACCACAAGGAGATAGTATACCTAAGGCATACAAAATTTCCTTCCCTTGCACAAATAATATCTTAGAGTACAAAGCCTTAATTATAGGACACAAGATGGCTATTGAATGGAGGATTAAAGAACTATAAATCTTTGGAGGCTCTCAAATAGTGATCAGATAGGTGAATGATGAGTACCAAAAAAAGAGGGCAAGCTGATGTCATACAAAAGGATGGTGGATTCCTTCAAGGAGTATTTTTTCAATATAATATTTGATAAGATTCCTAGGATCAACAATAGAATAGTCGATGCCATGGCAATAATAGGTTCGCTTCTTGATATTTCATATAACATTCCTAAGTATGAATTCCTAGTGGAGCAATTACTCATATCAACATTCGATATCTGAGAATTAGAACTAGTGTGTGTTGTTGTTGGTCCTATTTCACCATGGTACCAAGACACAATTGATTACATCCATCATGGTATCATACCACTTGACTTAACAACAACCCAAAAGAAGACCTTCACCTATAGGAACTCTTGATTCACAATCCTAGGAGATACTCTATATCAGGGAAAACTTTAAGAAACCCCCCCTCGACGAAGGTGTAAAATCATGGTGAATCCTTTATACTTCCTAATAAAAATATTAATTTTATTTACGAATTTCATTTTTTAGGAAAAAAAATCCCAATTGACGAATTAATCCTGTTTTCAAAACATAATTTTTTTTTGATGGTGATTAAAACCTCTTTTCGAAGCAATTTTTTTTTTTAATTGGCGAATTAAACATAATCTCAAACTAATAAAAAAATTCAGTGGTGAAATAAATGGATATGTCAATAAAAATCAGCGTGGTTGGTGAAATTATCAAATTCTAGGACAAATTTTATGCACATTCAAATTCCTTCAAAAAGAGTTTGGAATGCAAACAAGTGTCAACACATTTATTATTTCTGAAGCCAAATGTGAATGCAAATTAAGATAATCCATGACCGTTTGATGAATTTTTGATGGACGATTGTAGTTACATTCTAGAAGTATATCTCTGAAATACTAGACTTGCGAATTGAAACCTCTGAAATAACACTAGAACTGTTAGATTTCTAGAAATCAATGGTTAAATAGTGTTAAAGCCTATGCTACTAAAGGAGCCTTTTAAGCACATGTTTTTTTAAATAGTTAAATAGTTGCTATATAGGGAAACACCCTATATTAATCAATGTTACCTGTCAAATTTTCAATTGAAAAATTAAAATTTTCCCTCTTAAATAAGTGAGTTTTTTATGACATTGTGGCTTCCGTAAGTTTTATAACCTAGTCATGACCCTGCCAAATTTCCTAACCAGATTGCCAAGTTCTGAAGTTTCAAAACTGCCCAACTGCTCAACCTATCTATAAATTTCAAGTCTTATCCAATGATGTCCTATGTAGTTAGAATATTAGAGGTTCTTAAAAATTTAGAACTCCTGATAGATGGTTATAGAGTTCTATTTCTCAGCGATTGGGCGACCTCGGTGAGATGCACAACTTTCAAAGTGTCAACTCATTTAATGAATTATACGGTGCCATTAAGGGATGTCTTCTCAAACACTTTGAAACACCAACTTGAGGTTTAATGTAATATTTTAAGTCCTATGAAAGGATAGCTCTTAAATAAGGAGGTTGGTGAAACAAATTTAGTGGTGGATTGGCATGTTTTTCTTGGAAAATAAATGGCCACTTCCTACCACCGAAGTTAAGTGAGCCTACATACGAGGAAAAGTGGCAACATTTTCAACTCTAGAGTTTCCTCAAAATGGTACTTCCTGGAAATATTAGGGAATGAGAAGATGAACTTGTTTCCATCATGCAACCAGATTTGAATTGGCCTGAAGAAGAGCAACTTGACATCATTTCCCAGTTGTGTTCAGTGGCGTGGAAAGAGAAAAATAGCTATGTCGAGTAGAACAAGGTGATTTTCGTTTTAGAAGAATAAGAACATGCTGAATTTCACAATTTAGTTATGGAAATGTAGCTAGAACTGTACGCAGTCTCGACACCTCAAGCAGTTTAACATCATGCATAAAGCCTTTTGAGACACGTAATGATAAGGGGGGTAGTTTCAACTTTTGAGTGCTTTTTTATTGTATAGGGTGTGGGGTCTGTGGATCCATATTTTTGGCATTGGAGAGATGAATGACTATATTTCTAAATTTGTGTATTTATTAATGCTTCCTTTTAATTATGAATGAATTGTGTTTCTTCAATGCTTTGTGATTATTCTTCAATGTTTATTTGTTAGGTCATAATGCGTATATTTTCATCTTTGAGACTTTGTGTTCACTGTTCGAATTAATTCATCTATTAAAAGAGAAAATATCTCTTTTCTTTACTTATTTCATGCATGTGAATGTGAGACAAACATAATTTGTGTTGTTTGTTTTAAAATATCTCACATATACTTTCATGGTTAAAGTGACAAATTTGTACACTAACAATCAAAAAGAGTTTTTATATTCCTTCATTTCCATAAACATTACAGACCCAAATATTGAATAGACTAACATAGACACTTATATAGACTACAAACATACCATCACAAAGAAAAATGAACTTCCACAGATACCACATTATGCATTGCTCTAGCTAACCTCACTAGTCTTCTTAGCTTTGATTGTATTGATAATCACTAGACAATCACCACCGTAGGCACTATGGGCAGGATGGTTTTCTCATTCCTCCCATCTCCTGGTGTCATTTGCTACCCATTCTTCACCAGTGCCTAGGTCCCAATCCTCCTCCTCTGAATACCACCTTTCCCCGTCGAGAGCTTCCACCACCATAAATTCCTTCACCCAATTCTTCGACTAGTCTTTGAGAATGTCAACTGCATGCTGAAGAAATTTAATACACATGTCAATCTCCCCCCACTGGTTTTTGAGAGCTGCATGGTCCAAAGAGCACACTAGGGGAAAATTTGGTATTGACCATTCATTCCCATGAGCCTTGTAGTAGTGCAGTAGTAGAGGGGTCATGAAATCTCCATCAATGTTGTCCAATGTCATGTCGATATTTTCTAACAGAGTGTTGAAAAATCATTTGCCATAACTTCTTCCCTCGAGCTTTTGATACACCCATACACATGAGCATTTCCAAAAACATGGCAAGTATTTTTGAATTCCCCTTGAGCTTTTGGGTAGCCAATAGAAATTTTGGGCCTAAAACACCCTTCAATGCCTGGAGAACCAGTGGGTGCTTGGACATGATTATCCCTTTTAGTTGTTTGTCAGTTATTTCACCATGGAAAGCATTTTTTTGCTTTGTGGAATTCAAAAACGGAGGAGTCTCCATTGCCCCTTAGTGTTTCTCAAGAGCGTTAAGCCAATTTGAGAAAAATGAGCACACAAACCACTATTTGTAGCAAAATCTACTGTGACATTATGGAGACCATACCAAGATTCAAATTTCAAGTGGTGAATTAAATGTTTGTTTTAAAAGAGGGACCACCTAGGAAGAACGTATGACCAGGGCTTAAAAACTTAAGAACATTTTACATAAAGGATGTAAAGGCCAAACACGACTCAATTATAAACCTTATAAAATAATTTATAATAGTGCGAAGGATATTCCATATATGTAGCCAAATGTCAACGCAAATCAATATAACCATGACCATTCAATGAATTTTCAATGGACATTGTAGTTGTATTCTAGAAGTAAACCTCTAAAGCACTAGCCTTGTGAATTGAAACCTCCAGAATAACACTAGAACTATTAGATGTGGACATGCAGTGAGATCAAGGCTCATTCCTTCTTTTCAATGCCTTGACATTATACATTTCATTTAATTGAAATTCTTAATCTTTTTAAAGAAAGTGTGGTAGCTGTACTATTGGCGACGATTTAATACATATGAACATCTAAAGCAATTTATTGGATAGCTCATAGCTTTAATGAAACAAGATTTGTAATGATTTCAGATTGTTTGAGTGGGATTGGTGATTTTGATAGCTTGTCAGCTTGAGGTACAATTGGCATGTAGCTAGATGCTAATCAAATTAAACAATTTAATTGTATATGTAATGCTTAAGTTACACAAATCAATTAAGTTACTTTTTTAGTTTGCATGAATCATGATTATCATTATACCCAACCTCACATGCACGATGACGCGAGTCACAAGTAAATAGGGATTAGGCTAGTAGCGGCACTGGTGGCCCATAAATAGGGATAGTGATAGTGGATAGTATCATAAGGGTTTTCATTTTCTAGGGTTAATAAGGATTCATGAAGAAGATGATGTGGTATTATTGGGGATATTGTAAATTCTCCTACCTCCAATTCAAATAAATTATTAAATAAGTTTAAATAAATTATTTAAATAATAGTAGGAATGAGTTTAAATAAACTATATAAATAAGTTCAAATACATTATTTAAATAAGTTCAAACAAATTATTAAATATGTTCATATAAATTAGTTCAAATAAATTATTTAAATAAGTTCAGATAAATTATTACATAAGTTCAAATACATTATTTAAATAAGTTCAAATAAATTATTTAAATAAGTGCAAAAGAATTATTTAAAAATGTATTTTAACTTATTTAAATAATGTATTTGAACTTATTTAAATAAGTTTAGATAAATTATTAAATAAGTTCAAATGCATAAATTAAATAAGTTCAAATAAATTATTAAATAAGTTTAAATAAATTATTTAGATAAGTTTAAATAAATTATTTAAATAATAGTAGGAATGAATTTAAATAAACTATATAAATAAGTTCAAATACATTATGTAAATAAGTTTAAACAAATTATTAAATAAGTTCAAATACATTATTTAAATAAGTTCAAATACATTATTTAAATAATTTCAAATAAATTATTAAATAAGCTCAAATAAATTATTTAAATAAGTTAAAAATTATTTAAATAAGTTTAGATAAATTATTAAATAATAGTAGGAATAATTTAATTTATTTAAATAATTTTAAATAAATAATTAAATAAGTTCAAATACATTATTTAAATAAGTTCAAATACATTATTTAAATAAGTTCAAATAAATTATTAAATAAGTTCAAGTAATTTTTTTTTGGATAGATTAAGAACTGGTAAGGCCAACACCACTTATATTGATTACCAAAAAAAAGAGAGGATTACATGGTAGGATTACAAAACCATACACCACTACTTGCATACTAGGAGCAATACTATGCTGCTCTTAACCTACCACCTAACTTATATACTATAAGCTGCTACAATTATTACCAGACTTCCTTACACCACATTTATTTGAGCCTTCTTCCTTTTGGCTTCCAAGGGCCATAGATTGCAATGAATAGAGGGTTGTTAGCATCATAACCAAGACCCTGGGCAAAAGCTTCCTTATGCATTTGTTTGGTGTGAGCAACATGATTCTTTACTGGGCAGTCTAATTTGCACCTTTTATGGGCTGGGCCATTCGCAATATCCTCCATGTCCCTACCGTCATCCTCAACCCAATCTTCCCTAGACTCAGGGAGAGACGGGAGAACTAGGACGGTGAGCTCCTCATCGTCAATGTCCACATCAAAGCCTTCTGTAGCCAGATAAATGCCCAACTCCTCTTTAGCCATCGACTCCATGAGTCTTGCCACCATCAGGAGGAATTAAAAATTCCTGTCAATTTCTTTGCCTCGCTCAGCCAGAGCCTCAGGTTCCACTGTGCTCAGAATAGGGAACTTTGGAATAGTCCTTCCACCACTCCGCTTTAATAGGTAGTAGTGCTACAACATTGGAATTTGGCCATGCTCGTTGATATTATCCAACACCGCGTCAATTTCCCCCAGGTAAGCATGCTTGAAGACGCGCTGACAAAGATTTTTGACCCTGGCCTTCGGCATTCCCTGATGGATAGCTATAGCCAGGAATATTTCTGATATATCCAAGTTGAGACGGCGTTTGTGGTATGAACAGATGAACTCATCCCCCAACATAGCTTTCATAGCATGAATTACATACTTATCCTTCACTGTGAGGATGTCGTGAAGCCTAATATCTGTAACTTCACCCTGGAAGGGGACCATGGTAGTTGTAGTTTCCAGACATACCGGGGTATCCATAGCTTCTTGCTAGCCTTGATTCCAACTTTACCAAGTGCAACCCTCAAAGTATATTTTGGCTTGCAGTTCACATTACTTATAACCAACTAATAACAATTACCCACCTGCCAACAAGGTTACTGTGCTACACATGGAAAAACCATCATAACCTACTTCTTCAAGGCTAGCCACCTGAAGTGACATATATGCACCTTGAGATGCACTGCCAGATTTGCAAGGACAATATTACTGACATTCCCGATGATTGTGCCCCTCCCCAGGAAAGCTTAACTTGCTTCAACCATTATTGCTAACACTACCTTACATTATCATTATTGTGGATATGCCCTTTCCCACATGGGAACTTAGGTGGAACCTACCAAACCGGGCTGCGAATCCAAGGCCGCTTGCTTAGCCAGTGCATCAGCCACAGAGTTACCTTTGCGGTATATGTGGTTGATGCAAAATTCTTTGAATGAAGAGGACAAAGCATGGATTGGATATATCCATCTACTTAGAAGCCAATTTGGAGTAAAGTTGCTTCTTATAGCATTTATTATAATTAATGAATCACCCTCGAGATGAACTTTAGATGCACCGATCCTCTTACCTTATTCGATGCCACACAATGCCGCTCTAATTTCAGCTAGATTGTTTGACGCTTGACCTATACTCTTTGCTTCTTGAGCTAACACTTTACCCTCATAGTCGTGAGCCACATAGCCAATACGCGTAGCTCCTGGGTTACCCAGAGATGCTCCATCAAAATTTATCTTTATCCACCCAGGTTGCGGATGTTGCCATTCTGTACCACGCCTAGCAGCAGCCTTTTGAGGGGCTTTTAGATTACTTGAAACTAGAGGAATTTGAAGCCTTGTAAATTTGTTTGAGAGATCGATGTCCTTGGTGGAGAAGACATTTTGTGGAAGGGAATGTTTCTTGTAGCACTGTTTGTTAGTTCTATGATTGCTTTATTAATACGCCCAACAAGAAGTTCTCTCCCCATCGCTTGATCTTGGAAGATATGCCTATTACGTTCCTTCTAGAGTTCCCAACAAATTGTGGAAGGGATAATGTGCCGCCAAATGTTGCTGAAAACCCCTTTATGAACCTTCAATGGCCACACTGCTAACTAGTCCCATAGATTTTCCGCAATGGGGGTGGGGAAATTTAGAGTACGAAGGATTTGTTTCCAGCAATATTCCGCATAGGGGCAAGAGAGAAGGATATGGGATGTAGATTCTGCCTGATGCTTACATAGAACACACCTACTAGGGCCTCTGAACCCTAACTTGGAGATTCTATTCTAGGTAAGGATCCTCCCTTGAGATGCTAGCCATAAGAAAACCCCTGCTTTCGATAAGATGTCTCACCCCTAGCATAAAGAGGTAGGCCATGTTTTTCTTGGCAACCTTTTTTCCTTGATTTTGTAGCCCAATTTTACTTTATAATCCCCATCTATTGAGGCACTCCATTGCAAAACATCCTCTCCCTCACTGGCCAGAAAGGTCCCAACCTCCATTACCCTTTTCAAGGCCTTTTTCTGTGCTTCCGGGGCATTAAGATAATCTAAGCTTTTGCAATTCCACTTCCTGATACCATGCTACCAAAAGAATCCGCCATAATTGATTTGCTTTTGACCCCAGACTCTGGAAGTTTCTTCCTTGATGTCCTCCAAGTCCTGCATATTGTTTAGTTTGGCGAAGCCATTCCACAAATCTTCCCAGAAAGAGGTCAATTGACCATCATGTACTTCCCAGGTAACATGTTTATGGATAATGTCTCTATAGTCACAGATAAAATTCCAGATTGCCGATCCTTTTGGAGGGTTGAGAGCTCTGATTATGCTTATGGGTTCGTTTGAATCTAGATACTTCCTCCTCAAGATTCTGACCCATTTTTGGTTACTAGTATACATTTGCCATACTAGCTTTTCCCCCATAGCCAAGTTCATTACATTCAACTGCCTAATTCCTGCACCCCTTGAAGCCTGGGGTTTGCAGACCTTATCCCATGCCAGTAAGGGGATTTTATTTAGATCTTCTAGGCCATTCCCAAAGAATTTTCTCATTATTTGGTTGAGATGGTCCATTACCCCATTCGGGATTTTAAGACAAGACATTGAATAGATAGGGATAACTGCCAAGACTGTTTTAACCATGATGAGCCTCGCAGCCGAAGATAACCATTTTCCCTTCCACAATTCCATTTTTTTTTGCAATTGCCAATTACTTTGTCCCAGTAGGATAATCGATTTCCTTCAGTAAAGAGTGGCATACCAAGAAATCTCCCAGGAAGACTGGCCGAGTTCAAATAAATTATTAAATAAGTTTATATTAATTATTTAAATAATAGTAGGAATGAGTTTAAATAAATTATATGAATAAGTTCAAATACATTATTTAAATAAGTTTAAATAAATTATTAAATAAGTCCAAATACATTTAAATAATTTCAAATAAATTATTAAATAAGTTCAAATAAATTATTTAAATAAGTTCAAAAAAAAATTATTTTTTTTATAAAGAAGGGTTAAAAACTTTATTGAAATTCAGAAGCAAGCATTACAATAAAGTCAGGGGAAAAAGCCCAAAAAATATGAAAACAGCAAGCAAAGCAGGAAAGAAAATCAACCCGCACCCACATTGTCCTCAGCAAGAACCCTCTCCAAGTCCCGACCAAGCTCTTGGCGGATCTAAGCCCAATCATCGATCTTCCAACCCTCCCCATACTCTGAACTAGCCCATTTGGCTAGACAATTAGTTGTCCTATTCCATTCCCTTGGAATATGGACAAAAGACACCATCTCCATCAAAGTACCAATTTGTCAAATCTGTTGTACCACCACTGCCAATTGCTAGCTGCCTTCAGACATCTTCTTCTGATTAAGCAAGTTAACAAGAACCTGAGAGTCTAATTCCCAAATAGCTTGTTGCCATCCCATCTCATAAGCTCGTTCCAAAGCATAAAGGATCGTCAATCCTTCCATAAGGTTTATAGTCTGCGAACCCTTATAGATAGAAAAGAAGAAAATGATTGAGCTGAAAGAGTCCCTACCAATCCCACAAACTCTAGCAGGTCCTTAAAAGAATTATTTAAATAACATATTTAAAATTATTTAAATAATGTATTTGAACTTATTTAAATAAGTTTAGATAAATTATAAAATAATAGTAGAAATTATTTCATTTATTCAAATAAGTTTAGATAAATCTACTTGCTTCTGGATTTGATTGTGTGCTAGTTTAGATAAACTATTAAATAAGTTCAAATAAATTATTTAAATAATAGTAGGAATGAGTTTAAATAAATTATATAAATAATTTTAAATAAATTATTTAAATAAATTCAAATATATTATTTAAATAAGTTCAACTAGAAAACTTTATTATTTGGTGTTTTTGGGAGGGGAAAATTTTTGCTCTGCAACTAGGGTTTTTATGTTCATTGGTTTTGGTGAAATTTTCATCTGTGTGGGTGAGGAGGCTCGTCCTCCTCCACAAAAGGTGTCTGAACAGTAAGTACTTCTCCCTTGTAGCGGTGTTGACCCTAGTATTCGATCTTTGGAGGCATCCTTGCTAACTGTCACACATGCAGTTCTGTTGGGTGGTGGTCCTTTTGTGATGCCTGGGGATTCAAACCCCTCCCCAATGGCATCCATTGCAGCCAAACAGATGGGTCTTTGGGTGTTCAACAACCAAAGTCTTTCAAATAAATTGTTGAAGGCAAGAACGTGGTCTTTCTGGTAGGTGCAAGGTTCTTGGTGGAAGTAGGCAATGACAGAGAAGTCGGGGGGCTCAGAGGAGGTAAATGCACCCCTAGCCCTCCCTAAATAAATGTCTTTTCTCCAAATTAAGGTCTTTGTAAAGTTTTATCTGAAGAAGATAATAGGTTAAAGAATTTCAGGATTTTCCTGGTGGCTGTGGATCTTGAAAGGATCCCAGCAAGAAGATATTTGGACTCTTGGCTTTCAGATGTCTGGGGAAAGAAAATGGGCATTTTTTTTTACCTATTTCAGAATGATGCAAAAAGGATTTTTTTTGTCTTCCTAAAATACCATGAAACTCAGACTAGGGTTTTGGAGAGTCAATTCTAGAGTATTGGTAAGAATATTTTTAGGGCTTTTCCATGAACACCAAATGCCATAAATGAAGAGATTTCGACCCTCTTGAGCCTGAGGTGGGTCATGTTCAAAAACCTTCCTCCCCGCATTTGGAATTTCATCCCTCTGCTTTAGGAACCCTACGGGAGGGTGTTAAAAATTAACAATGTAAAGGATGCTCTCCCCCACATTGATACTAGGGTCCTTGTCTCACTGAATCCCGGAGTAGAAATACCCAACATCCTCAGGCTAAATTTGGAATTTGGATGATCTAATTGTCCTCTTGAAATCCTCGGGGGTTAAACTCCTACTTCTTCTGTCAAAAGGAAGGACACACACAAAAATATTATCCCCTGATCAGGAAAAAAACTCCTCCACAAAAACCTAGTACTATTATCCTTGGTCATGAAGTGTTGAAGAAGTAGCGTAAGAACCGACCACCTGAAGAGGAGAGGCCTCGAGACATGGATGGCACTCATCATCTAGTAAATAGACTGGGCCCAAACCCAAAAATTGACTCCAAGGGAAGTGAAAGAAAGGGGTCCCCTCAGATGAGGGAACCTTTGAACTCCAAAAATTTGGAAAACACTGGGGATGGCACAACCAAATTGTCCTTAAATTGAAAAACTGCAAACAATGGGCCAATTAACACAAGGTTCATCAGTGAGAAGGAAACTGAGGTGGGGGTGGGTCATGCCACAAACTTGGAAAACCCTTGTGAGAAATCTCAAGATGACAACCCTTGTGATGCCTCCTCTGACTCCTATGAGGAGTCTATGGAGGATTCCTCTAAAAATATGAAATTTTATGAGGATTTGTAAGATGGGGTCTCGATTTCAGGACCCTAAGGAGACAAAGTTGGCACTGATGAGAAATTATGGAAGAATGCCCAACAACTTGCACTAGAAAAGCTAATGAACTCAAGTGTTGTGGGAGGTTGCACCAGAAGGGTCAGCCCTGATAAACAATCAACCACTGTTTTAGAGGTTGCCTCTGATTGTATGTTGCTCCAAGGGAGCCCAACGAAAGCGGAACACTTTGTCTTTGCCTTTGAGGTGAAGACCCTACACACCAACACTCTTTTTTTCTCCAGCGATGGACTACCAGGAGAACATGCTACTAATACTCCCCTATTGTCCATAGATGGGCCTGAGGAGGGTATGAGTGTGTCAGAATTTGATGGCAGAGGTGGAAACCACAAAGAGGCTTCCAAGGAAGAACATGACAACTTGCCTAAACCATGAACTTTGAAGGTTGCCTCAGCCTGGGGGAAAAATGAGATTATGGTCAATCCATCAGGTAAAAGAAGAGTGGCCAAACCAAGAAAGGAGCAAGGGCCCTAATCCCAGCTGAGAAAGGAAACCTAAATAATCTTTTACAGGCCAAGAGAAAAGAACTAAATGTTGTTATTCAAAGCCCAACACCTAAAAGGATGGAGGTGGAAAATAAATTCCCCAAATTCTTTGAGGCTTTTAAGCCTAACAAGGATTCAACCCCCAACTATTCAGGATGGCCATTAAACTCATATCTTGGAACATGAGGGGGCTTGAATCCCTTGATATAAATCATGTAGTGCGAGTATTTTTTGGGTAGTGCAAAGAGAAAGATATAATCCTTTTGCAAGAGCTCAAGTCAACCGAATTCACTTTGAAATATAACCTCTACTACATTTGGAGGGATGCCTCCTACTTCGCCACCTTACATGACTGGGGTAAGGGTGGTGTTTCCATCCTAATTGCTAACAAATGGAAGAACTCAATATCCAATTTTGGGGTCTCCCCATGCAACAAGGTTGTCTAGATCCGCTTAATATTAGAAGATCAAACTTTGGGAATCTGGTCAATCTATGCCCCTAATGAATATAGTGAAAGGATAAAACTCTGGAAGTGGTTGAGCAACCTAGATAACACACTCTAGATAATTGAGGGAGACTTTAACATGATTTAAAACAAGGAGGACCAAAATGGTGGAGCTGATATGGATTGGAAAGGCATTGAGAATTTTTTCTTGACAAAAATGAAGACCAAGATAAAATTGGTTGATCCAATCATTGGGTAAAAAAAGGACTACCCAAGTATCTAGTTCACATGGTGCAACTACCAGAAGGGTAACATAAGGATTTATTTCCGCTTGGACATATTTTACTCAAATGAAGACTTATTCTTAGTAGACACATTAGAAAGTGGCTACAAAGTTGAAGTCCATCCTTATACTTTGTTTGATCACCACCCGGTAAAAGCAAGGTTTCTGCTAAATTCTGGAGGCATAAATACAAGAAGAAGAGGGGAGGCTCATTCTCAACACAACCCTACTGAAGGATAGTGATTGTGTAGACACCATTGGGGCCCTCAGAAAAATCAATCAGGGACTGTATAAAGGCCTGAGTGCCTTAGAAAGATGAGAGTTAAATTCAAAGGGTGGAAATCCCTATTTCAAGTGATTGGAAAAAAAGAAGGCCCTTGATAGAAGAAGAGAGGAAGGCTTGCTACAAGAAGAGCTCCTGCAAATAGAAATTTGTATACAAAGATCCCCAGAGGATGTGAACCTTGACAACAGACTTAGGGTAGCTAAGGATGCACTAAGGAGAATCCAAAAATTCAGAATCCAAGGACTAAAACTAAGATCCAAAATTAATTGGATGCAAAATGGGGAAAGTGGCTCAAAGTTTTTCTTTAGATTCCTGAAAGAAAAGTGTCTACAATAAGGACTAGGTGGTACCTCTTCTTCATCTATAGATTAGATTTTTGTGTGTGTGTTGTGTTTCCTTGTGTTTGTTCTTATGTGTTTCAAGAGGAACTTTTCTGCCCTTGTAGGTTCTTGGATACAAGAGTGTATTTTTTTGTAAAAATCCCTCTATATGTTTCATCATTCTTCTATGTGTTGTACTTTGACTTGAGACAATTGGGGTTGATGCAAAGCATTGGGGGAATTTAGGTCTGTTAGTTCTCAAAAATGCAGGTTTGAACCACAAGAGGTTGCCAAGCTCTTGACATGTTTTTGGCTAACGTACAAGGCCAATTAATTTAATTGAACCTTCTACTCTTTAGGCTCTGCTAAACCTAGGTAGGTGTACCCAAATGTGGAAATAGATTTGAAAGTTATGTTATCCTTAACTAAGGTAATCTATTCACAATGGCAATGGGAAGTGAAATAGATGTAAATGTTAAATTGTATAAGCAATATCAAGGTAAATGAATATGTTCGGTTAACAGATGTAGTTGTTTGAAAATGAATGCTTTCTAAGTTTCCTAAATTGAGTTATATGGATGTGAATGAAGAGATGGACAAGACCAGTGCCTTATTGGGTAAAACAGAGTCAAGAGAGGATCCATAACAAATGGTTGGTATTGGAAATGATTCAAATTTTTTGGCACACTTTTGTTGGTTTATAACTTATATAAATGTGGAAGAAAGTGATTGACAAACTCTACTAGATACACAATGTCAATCCTAATTATATGATTCTCCTTAATGATCCAAATAACACTTCCAAATTACGGTGATTGATCAAAAGGAATTTAATTATTCTTTAAAGAAACTAAATAATCACATCACACAAGTACAAAAAATATGCATTGATAAATTGAGTATATACTTGATATATCAACTTAAATAATCAGTAAATATAAAATTGGAGACAATTAGATAATCAAATAACTTCAACAAGCAATTGATACCAATATTGAGCCATCGAATCAAAGATCTTTCATTGACTTCCTCAAAATCATACTTGCAACATAGTTTGTCTGAATATGAACATTATGATCTATTGATTTTTCCTACTCTCCTATTATATTCCTCTATCTCATCTCCTCCTCAATTTGGTCTTGGTCTCTCTTATTTATATGAGAGGCAACAAGATTTAGACCAAAAGACATGTGGATTATAATGCAATCATAATCGTGCAAGAATAGAGGATAGAATTTTATGCATCATCATGATAAATATTAAAATCCATGTCAATGAGGACAATATTTATTACCATGATAATAGTCTTGTATAAATCCACATGAAGATTCTAAAGATCCTTATGGCAGTCACTGGATGCACTGTACCACCTATTTATGACATAACTAAAAGTATTGTGCAAAGAAGTTAGAGATTTAAAGGGAGTTTATCATAGTCATAAATGTGCAAATAACAATGAGGACAATCCTTTGATCAAAATATGTGGAAATTCCATTGAAGATGCATCAATCCAAAGTTTGAAGGGTAATCTACTCTACAAAAGTGTAAGTGTAACCAAGCATGATTAAATAATAGTGGAAGATTGATTAAACTCTAGATGGTAGATAAGAACAAAACCTTTCCTGAAATAGGCAAACATAAATAAAGGACATCGTATTTGAATGGTAAAAAGACAATGAACATGCATTGAAAGGATGCAACAATGTCAATGTGATTGGCAAAAAGACATGCAACCATTATACCATGAATTAGTAAGCACAATTACCTTTCATAAATGAAGGGTAGTTATAATAATCACCAAAATATCATTTAATGGACTAAACAAAGTGTTTCAAGAGGAATTTATAAGGTTATGATAACTGATTTAGACCTTTAAAACAATGAAATTCAAGGTAAGGATAGCCTGAGATCAACAATAGAAAGCTCACAAACATATGGTATAGTCCTAGGAAAATTAGATTGCAGTGATGTAGAGAAAAGGAAGTCTTAAAGATTGAGAAAGAACATAGCATATAGAGGTGAAAGAGCAAAAAATATGACAAGGTAGTGATATCAATAAATCACCTTGAAGATAGGATAATGAGTTGGGTCATGCAAACAATAAGGTGTAATTAGATGCTTAAAAATATGGAACTTTAGTGCAAATACAATAGTTCTAGTTGAGTTCAAGACCCCACATGGTTGCAATATTAGTCAAGGCAAGTTTTTAGCCTGTAAACAATCAAATAAGAGCAGTTCTAAGGCCTTTTTTGCAATTTTTTCTCTCATGTACAATGCAAAGGAAATTCATCATGTAATTTGGAGAAGATTTCAAGGAAGAAGATAATCAGTTCAAACATTGTTGAATTTTATCATGAGTTCAAGAGCTGGAGTCCATCATCGGTCTTTTCTTTCAGTCAGGAAAGAAGCTTCTCTTCAATAAGACTTATATTCTTCCTTTCTCGATCAATTCTTTCTTTCTGCTTGCATACAAAGCAAAGCACAAAGTATTGTAACTAATATTTCTAAAAGTACTTTCAATATTTTAGAAGCATTTTCAATTTTTAACAACAAAGATTCCTTTCAGTTGAATAAAGAGCAACCATTCTTGAACTTAAAAATATTTTATTTTTAGTATGAAAAATGAATCATATAATGCATTTATTGTGTTTTATTTATAAAACCTTTAAATATGTCATGTTTATGCACTATGGAAGAAAAATAATTCATGTTAAATGCAAGTTATGAGTTGTGTTAGAATGTTCCAGTGGTTGTGGTTGTGAAAATTGTTTTCCTTCATACAAAGACTGAATACAGACCTCATAAGACATTTATGTATTTCATGATTAGTTTTGAGTTATGAGTAAACAAACCTCTTTGTTTAGAGAAGCTAATAGACTTTAAAAATTAGTGCATAACCTCCTACTAGTAGTAGAGTTTCATTTGCAAAGTAATCTCTTCCCCTTTTCCAAATCAATTTCAATAGTTTGTAGGAGGTTTTCAAACGGAACCAACCCATAATCTATAGGTTCATCCTTATCTTAGGCAACTAATAGGCCTTAGGATGCCCCCATGTTGCATATGATTTTTGAGCTTTAAAGCTTAGCATCTGGGGTGCAATCCTTCGTGACAACAAACGTCTCAAAAGAAGATCCTTATTGTGATTGTTAGTACCCATTCCTTTTAAAAAAATCTTATATTCTAAAAAAAATTAACTTAATAATTTTGGATCTAGAATAAATATTGAATCTTTATGGAATATTATATGACCTAAATATTTAGTCCCCCTCTTTCTCTTAAACGCAAAAATTAGGTCACAAATCTTTGTAATTTTTTGAGACTCCTTTTTGTGTTGCTTCTTTCTTTTGATATTAATTGTCTAATATTTTTATGGGTATGATAATATCCTCAACCTACCTAGTGAGGGCAAGAGATCCCTTCATTTTCTGGAACATTTGTAGCTTATTTCCTTCTCTATAGGTGTGTCTAGTACTAAACAAAAGGAATCCATCAATTAACATTTTTGAGTCTTCCATTAAATCTCTTAACACCCAAGGGACAACAAAACCTCCTTTGAGAATATTTATTATCAACATAGAATCTCCTTCTATAACAACTTTATTGTAGCCTAACTCTTTAGTTCTATTTATACCCCACTAAGTAGCAATAGCTTCTAAATAATTATTGGTGCTAGGTACCTACATTTTTAGCATAGCCTTCAATAGGATTTCCCTGATGTTTCCTTGTAACTCCACCTACTATTGTCACTCTTGGGTTTCCTTTTGTGCAAATATCAAAATTAAGTTTTATCCTTCCTTCAAAAGGAGTAATCCATTTGGTTATCCTTTTTCTATGAATTTTGGCCCATTTAACCCTAATTATTTTTTTCTTAATCCCCCAGTTTTGTTTAATTCTTAGATATTTATTTGATGGCATCCTTTTTGATAATATATAATTTCAAGTATTTATATTTTCTTGAATTTGTTGTTTTATGCTCATGAAAACATCTAAATTTCTTCTTTTCTAATCTCTAAAGATTCTATTGTTTCTTTCTTTCCACAACCCCCATGAGACAAAAGGGAGATTATTCTCCATAAATCCACAATGATAGGGTGGTTGAAAGGACAAATTTTCCAATTTTTCGTAAATTCCTTGAGAGTGTAGGGAAAAACCCACTCAACCAAAAGGATCCTTAGAACAAAAATCCATACCTCTCTTGAGCAAGAGCAATGAAAAAACATATGTTCTATATTCTCTACATCCTCATAGAAAAGAGAACAACTATTTATAAATTGAAAGCCTCTTCTATTAAGATCATCAATAGTGAGAATACTTCCATGGAATACATCCCACCAAAAATAATTAGTTTTAGGAATAAGGTTAGTAATCAAAACTTGATTCTAGTCTAGATTAATACAAGGAAGTAGGTGTTGTTCCATAAAGAAATAGGTAGACTTGACTGAGAATTTTGTAGATGCGATTCTACACCAGATCCATTCATCCTCCCTATTATAGGAGAAAAAATGACAATCTCCAATTCGTTGGCTTAAAATCTAGGAAATGACTAGCCACTATTGTTGTCTTCCTCCACTCTTGAAGTCCAACCATTGATTTTTCATCTTCATCTTCCCATGACTCTTCTTCTACCTTGAAGAGAACATTATATATTATTTTGTTTGGTGATAAATCATGATGTATTGTAATCATGTTGTTGTAAATAATAAGAGCTATTTTCCCTACTTTTCTTGTGGATGTAGCCATTACAATGAACCACATAAATTATTATTGTGTTGTTGTTGGTTATCCCTATTTATGTATTGCTATTATGATATTAATTATCTACACTTTTTACTCAACAATTGGTATCAGAGCTATGGTGCTTGATTATTTGGCATGAGAGATTCGAGTTTAAGTGGAAGCAATGTTTTCTAATGAAAGAAATTATAAGAGATCACAAGGAAGGTAAAAATCCAGAGAGAGATATGTTGGTTGCTGGTATTGTGGCAAGCAAGGCCACATCAAGAAGAATTTCCGATGTTTAAAGAAGGCTGAAAATCAGCCAAAATAAGATGAAGTGAATTTGGTATGTGAAGAAGATGTTGGTGCAATGATTGGTGTTCTTATTTCAGCCTCAAAAGTAATAGCAACAAATGTTTGGGTGCTTGATTCAGGTGCATTGTTTCATGCCACTTCGTACAAGGAGTATTTCAAAAACCTACAAAGTGGTGACTTCGGTAAGCTCTTTCTTGAAAATAATAAATCCTGTGATGTTATTGGAAAAAGGGATGTTTTATTTTTAAATTAAAAAATGGAAATAGTTGGTTGTTGTGGGATGTTAGATATATCCCTCATCTTAACAAAAAATGATTTCAGTTGGATAGTTGATTTCTCAAAGATGTAAAGTCATTTTTGAATCCAATAGATGGAAAGTAACAAAAGGAGTCTTGGTAATTGCTCAAGGCAGCAAAGTAGGCACCTTGTATATAGTAGAAAGTGATGTTGAAGTGGGAGTTGTTCAGTCAACACCAACTCCTTCATTGTGTGACGTGTGGACTGCAACAAAAAGGTTCTTCGGTAGGCTAGATGATGAAGTTGAGTTAGTTGTTGATGAATTTATTGACATGTTGGAATTTGATGAATTGTCTATGCAATACAGTGTAGTTGATGATGAAAAGAACAATGGTGAAAATATGGCAGAGTTGTATGAAAGATTACAAGTGATCGAGTCTGATAGTGTTGTCCTTGGTAAGGATTTAGATGATATTACGTTATTTGAGGATAATGATGCTCAAAATGGTGGTGTGTACATGGAGCCTGTTGGTGTGGAGGAGGATAAATGTCAGGAAGATGGTATAGAAACAAGCAAGGAGGTAAGAGGAAATGACATGGATGTTTCCAATCAAGAGGTGAATGTCCAAGAGGTCTATTGTCATGTAGTGTCTAGAATCATTTACTCCAAGGAAGTAGATACTAAGAAAGATTTTCTTGCTCCAAAGAGAAAAATTCATGAGCTTCCTGTTATTGTGCAGAGCACTGAGGCAGATAATGCTGATGAACCTCCCAAATTTGTAGTAGGAATTGGAGTTGAAGAAGATGATGAGAGTGCAAAAGAGAATGGTAAAGAGGTTTCAAACAAATTGGAACTTTCTATAGCCTCCACAACATAATTTTATTTCCCTATAGATGCCCTGAAGAAATAAAACCTTGATGAAGATGAGCTTGTGACACCCAGGAGAGATGGTGGTGTGGAAACAAAAGATGATGCAGTGGGGCACCAAAAAGAGATGAAATTGTTAGGGATCCAAACAACAAATATGGTGTGGCAGAGGAGACATTGTGTGAAACAATATTTGAAGGGTAGAAAGAGCTTATTGTTTCCCAAGTAAAGGATGTTATTGTTGGCCAAGATGTGGGAGAGAGTATTGGGCCATCTAAGTCAAATGAATTGTCATTTTGTGCTTTTCTTGATGACTGAAATTGAAGAAATTCAAGGCAAAGCATCTAATGGGAAAAAGGCATTGAAGATGGTGGTTGGTCATCTTTGTAAGTTTTTGGTTGATTGCAATATTCTTCCATTGTTTGAAAAAAATCCACATACAACAATTGGTGCATAGGATTTGGCTCTAGATATGGTTGGAACAGTGCAACCATAGTTAAAAGTGTTAATTGTTGTAGAAAATCTAGATGGTTGGGGGCCTCTAGAAGGCCCTACTTTTCTAGAAAATTAGTTACAAAATTTGTACTATGCACCTTTCTCGAAAGGAAAAAAGGTTGGGAGGGAGGCAAATTGGATGAGGAATTATAATGTTAGGCCTAATAAAAGGGTTGGGAAAAAGTATTCAGTATTTGATTTTGCATTTGACAAGGTTGAAAAAGAGTCATTCCATTTGGGTGATGGAAAGCCCCCTCCAAAGCCCAATTTTGGTCCCAGGTGGAGGTTTTAGCAGCAAAGGTAGCCCCCGTAGAGGAAAGATAAAGATTTTGAGGCCAAAAGGAGGGAGGCAGAGAAGGAGTGGTAGTGATGAGATCATTTTTACAATGAGAACAATAATAACATGTAGCATAGGGAAGTAGTGGTATTCAAGGGCTCTATGGACATCCAGCCTAAGTGGACCATGCTTGATTAGATCCCCTTCAATAGTTTCTCCAAATTGACCTACAGTGTTGGCAAGCCAGAGGATCCAGTGCTTTATGATGTGCTTGAATACTATGATAAGGGGTATTATCAAATCACACCAAAGATTGAGAAGCGCCTAGAGCGTTTCAACAATAAAATCTTCTTCAAGATAACTACTACTAATGATCTTGTAATAAAGCACCTTGCAAGTGAATCCAAGGTTGTTATTGCATAGGATGTGAAGGGAAATCCATTTTTTTTAAAGCTATGGATGCAAGCAATAAGGCTAGAATAAGATGATTCAAATAATAGTAAGGTATTGAGGAAGGGGCTAGAACATATTCCAAACTTTGTGAGACTTTGGAAGGTTGTGGTGGAGCTAGCCAATTAGAAGGATGCAAAAGAGGTAGATTATTTTGGATTGAATTAGTTATTGACAGAGGTAATGTTAGGGAATCATGAAATGGACTAGCCAATTGGTAATAATGATGTAATAGAATGGTTAGTTTCTCTCTCTCTCTCTCTCTCTCTCTCTCTCTCTCTCTCTCTCTCTCTCTCTCTCTCTCTCCCTCCTCCTTGTTATCTCTCTGTCTCTATCTCTCTACCTCTCTCTCCCTCTCCCTCCCTCCCTCTCCCTCCCCCTCTCCCTCTCCCTCTCCCTCTCCCTCTCCCTCTCCCTCTATACCTCTTTCTCTCTCCCACCCTCCCTCATTCGCATTGTCAATATCTGATTTGATGCTCTCAATCCTAGAATATATTGATTCAATGTGGTGAGCAACAATTTCCTCCTCTCTCTGCCATAACTCGAGAAAAAGCAAGTGGCCCTAGCTATCTACAATTTATTCCAATGGGTGTTGTGGAGAAGAAGAAAAATATATATTTATCTTCTCCTCATTCACAAGGCTCTAAAAAATATGATGATCAACACCCATAATAGTTGCACATACAACATTATCACAACCTTTATCAGCACCCATCTTAAAGAAGTAAGATCTAATCTACTAAAATCTCAAACTATTAATCAATCAAAAAATTGCTACAAATGGGTATTTTCACAAGGCAAAAAAAAGGAATTGTAGAGTGTAGAAATTGAGATCATGAGAGATATGGCAGAGTATTGGGTCCAAGGATGATGAATTTTGAAGAAAATTATACAATTCATTACTTGGAGGACCGTTATGACTTCCTAAATATAAAAAATTTCTCGTTGCTTTCTCACTTTTTATAATTTCAAATTTCAAAGAAGGGATAATGGTTTGAGGTCCATTACAGTTTAAATTTTTTGAGGGATGCATAGAGAGGCAATGAGGGTAATATGAGGTGTATGGGGATGTCTCTCTCTCTCTCTCTCTCTCTCTCTCTCTCTCTCTCTCTCTCTCTCTCTCTCTCTCTCTCTCTCTCTCTCTATCTCTATCTCCATCTCCATCTCCATCCCTCCCCCCCTCTCCCTCTATACCTCTTTCTCTCTCCAACCCTCCCTCATTCCCACTATCAATCCTAGTTATAATGCTCTCAATACTAAACTATTTTTATTTTGATTCAATGTGGTGAGCAACAATTTCCTCCCATGTCTACCACAATTTGAGTAGGAGCAAGTGGCCCCTGCTATTTGCAATTTCTTCCAGTGGGTGTTGTGGAGAAGAAGACGAATCAATCTTTATCTTCTCTTCATTCACAAGGATATTAAAAATATGATGATCAACACCCATACTCACTACACATATAGCAGTATCAATGCCTTCATCAACACCCATCTTTTAAAATGAGAACTAATCTACTAAAATATCAAATCATCAATCAATCAAAAAATTGTTGCAAATATGTATTTAAATGAGGAAGAAAAAGGAATTGTATAGTGTAAAAATTGAGAGCATGAGAGAAATGGTAGAGTATTGGCTCCAAGGATGATGAATTTGAAGAAAATTGTACAATTCATTACTTGGAGGACCATTATGCCTTCCTAAATAAAAACAAATTCCTATTGCTTTCTCATTTTTTTTATAATTTCAAATTTTAAAGAAGGGATAAGGCTTTGAGGTGCATTATAGTTTAAAATTTTTGAGGGATGCATAGTGAGGTGAGGAGGGCGATCTGAGGTGTATGGGGTTGAGTCGTCTAAATTTAATTTTTTAAATATATAATAAAAATTAATAATTACAAGTTAATCTAAATTTATTTTATGATTTTAAATATACTTTGTATGCAGTTTGATATATAATTTTATAATTTACAATCAGTTAAAATTTAATTTTATAATTTAATTCAAAATCTATAATTTATGATAAATAGTTAACAATAATTTATATTTTTCCAATCTAATCAAGCTAAGAGTTGTTCTATATTGACATGATGGTATACATAAAAACAAAAATACAACCAACATAGATTTAAAAAATTAAAATTATAAAATAACTCTTAAGTAACCTCCTTGAACTATTTATGAGGAACTCCATTAAGATTATTAATCCACTTTTATAATTGACATCATAAAATTACATTTATATATTGTAGGATATGATATTTTTAAATTCATAAATACAATAATATATATTTTTCTTTTAAAATTAAAAATATTAAATATTATATTTACTATAGTGGCTCACTTCTAATGATTTACCTTTCACCTTCATGCACACCA
>CM021103.1:160361299-160404299 GCA_007115665.2 Sequoiadendron giganteum
CTTGAGTCATTAGCTCAATGGTGACTTTATTGGGGAGAAATTATGAGAAATTTAGAGAAAAAAGAGAAGAGAAAACCATAGCAGTAGGAGGTGGCTGTCCAAAATTATTTTGTTTAGTGGATCTGAATTTTAAGTTTGGATGGTGAGAGGTTATGGATTTGGAAAAGATTGGTAGCAATATATGATTTATGAATATTTGAGGCATGACTCTGTTGTGGACGAGGACCCAAGATGTGACAAGTTTTGAGAAGGAATTTCATATTCTTTTGAAATTTAGTCCTTTGTTGAAGAGGTGGTGACTCTGTCTGAAGAACTAGTTGATATACAAAGAAAGGTCCCAGATCTGTGACATCTACAATCAGGGAGAGAAGGTTGACAAAGGCTTCTTAATTTCTAGGTATTCTCATTAAATCTAAATAGATCAATATTTTGATTGTGAGAGGTGCTCATAACTAGGGATGATCAATGGTTCCTAATTAGATGTTCTAGCATCAAGAAAGGAACAATGACTAGATTTTCCATACTTTTAATAATGCAATATGTAAATTAATGTGAGAAGTATTTTTATGTTGTATTATACCTAAAAAAAAAACTCAAGATATAATTATTTTATTCACTTTTAGAATCATGGTTGAAATAGTAAATGATGTATTTAATAACCATGTATTGCCTTGATAATGATTGAATGGGTATAAGAGAGTTTCTGTATGAGATGTCAGACACAAATATGCAAAGGGAACAAGTTTCGCTAAGCCCTTCAGGGGATTTTGTAACTCAAAGGTATATGCCTTTTATTTTCAGTAATATCAAAGGTTTCCCTAATCTAATTCCTAAGAAGATTAGGAAATGTTTTCCTAGATATACAAGGCATAGTGCAGAATCCGCCTCTAAGCATCTATAGGATTTTATAGATATAATGGGGGGTTGTGAAGTTAGTCATGAAGATGTTGTTATGAAGCTTTTTGTGCAATCCTTGAGGGGAGATGCCAGGGATTGGTTTTCATATTTACTTGCATGTTCTGTTAATTCATGGAATCAGTTGGTGATAGTTTTTATTGAACAATTTGGTGAAAGAGTAAATCCCAACATAGTAAGAAAAGGTTTTATGGGAATCCACGTAAGAAAATATGAGCTAGTTCAGTATTTTAATCTCATATTTTCAAAAGTTGTAAGAGAAATTCCTAAAGAAATAAGACCGAATGAGGCTGAATGCCTGATTGTGTATCTTGGTGCTTTTGACAAAAGGATTGGCTACTCATTAAGAGATAAAGAACCTACAACCCTACACCAAGCATATCAAATGGCTATGGATATTGAAAACAACATGAAATACTCAATGATGAAAGGGTATCTAGCTGCAAGTGTTGATTACCTTGGTATAACTCATACTAGTGAAACTCTAGAGTTGGCTACACGAAACACTCATTGTGATAAGAATGCTTTGGAAATTGTGATATATCCACTATTACAGTGTGATGATAATGATGAAACGCAAGTTGAAATCCAATTCAACTTGATTAGTGATGATCAAATCTCTTTTGTGCAAGAATTGTATGAGATGAAGAGACAAGAGGGAGAATCACCATTTGAGTTTTTCTTGAGATTTTTGGATGCTTTAATAAAAATTCCTAGAGGTTTTAGACCTGATGATTTTGTATGCATTGATTTTTTTTGTGAACTTTATGAACCAGGGTTGAGTGCTTTGCTAGAAGAATTGAAACCTGATAACTTAACTCAAGTCCTTAAATGGATAGAGATTGCAGAATCAACCAAGGGTATATTTGCACAAAATGAAGATGACGCTTGTCCTTTTGAAGAGTGTTGGACAACTGAACAAGTGCTTGAGGGGCAAGGTGATGGAGGATTAAGCAAGACACCCAGTGCTCTTCCATGTCATGATTATAATGCACATGTCATCGAGATTTTGTTACTGGCTAGTGATTGTGATTTTATAAGTGATGATTGCATTACCGAGGATGAAGTCGAACCTTTCCCTTTATCAAAGTTTTGTGTTAATATAGAGCCTCATGATCTTATTTTCTTTCAAATGTGGGGACAATTTTCAAATAATGAATACTTAGAGTATACTCCAGATGTGCTAGCAAGGGAACATGTTTGTTGTGTAAATGTTGAGGAATCTAAAGACAATGAGGTGTATGTTCAATTCGGTGATCTAAAGAATGATACTAGAGGTAACCAATATATTGATGAATATATTGGTACTATTGATATTCCCAACTATTTGTATGAAGCTGAAATTGATTGGTTGTCACCTTCTATCATTGATATTGCTGGTGAAAAGTTTTCAGCTTATAATGAAGGTATCATTGATATTGCTGGTGAATTTTTTTTAGCTTATAATGAAGGTATCATTGATATTGTTGGTGAAAAGTTTTCATCTTATAATGAAGGTGTCATTGATATTGTTGGTGAAAAGTTTTCAACTTGTGCTGAAATTTTCACTTATAAATTAACACATACAACAGGTGGTGCTGAACATAAGGAGGCCAATGCATACAACTATTTTTCTATGGCCTATGTTGAGGTTGATTTGTTTGAGTCTTCTTTTGAGGTTTTTCATTTGGGAATGGATGATGGAATGCAGGAGGAGATGTATTATGAGAGGCCTGAGATGAATGTATTCACACATTTCTTGGAGAAATATGTAACTCATGTTGCCCACCTCTGTGGTATCAGGAAGTATTCTAGGATGTCTGAACACAGGTGTTGGCAACCAGGCTTATATGGAAAGCACCAGGGAGAGGATTCCCCAAATCATGTATCTGCCTTTCTATGCAAGGAAGGTCTGTATAACGTGCACAAAGTTTCCTATGTGAGTTTTCAGTTCGATGTGTGAACTGATGTTGATGCCAAGTTGTGTGATGTCAAGGACCAGATAAAATATGAATGTTTCTGTTCCTCAGCTCAAATGAATAGGCATTCAATGAAACATGACTAGGGGTAGACCAAGGTAAAATGTCATTATGGTCATGTGTGGCAGTTAATGTTTGGATACAGGGTGCTAACTGATCACATGCATAGGAATATTAGGAAACATTATGACACTTCCAGGCATGCTGATTACTCAAGTAACATAAGGACATCAAGAGGTAAAATTTGCAGATTTGGTTTACTCTAGGTAACAGAGAATTTTGTTTTTGACAGGGGTAAGTTTTAATTTCCCTTGTTTGGGGGCCTGGGGCCACCAAGTTGGATGTAAACAAGTTCCAATTGATAAACATGGTAAATCAATCTTCAAGGTACTTGTGCGATTCAATGATTTGGTCTGTGAAACTAGAGATTCTGGAATCTTGCTATGCCCGCAGGGTGCATACATCCCCAGTCAGAGCCACTGATGGGACTTAAAATTTGTCAAATTTTTGCCTGGTTTAGGCATGTTTGTTTACCTATTATGGTTGGGGATCTAATGCTTGGGGTTTAGGTTTTTTGTTACCCATGATAAAATTGATTGGTACCTTTTAAACCCTCATGTTCTATTTTAGCTTTGACCTATTATTGGGGGTTACAGGTCTCTTAAGTCATCCGACGAAGCCTATTTTTCGTGCTGTTACCAGTCCCTTTTCACTCGACCTATCAATTTCTCTCTTTTCCACTTGGGCCTAAATTTTTGTGCCTCCAAGGGTTTTTCTAGTCAGCCCCACTATTATAATTTTTTTCTCATGCAGTTTGGCAGACTGTCCGATCACGGGTTCTGATTTGGACCATTCCTCGCGGACCTCGCAAGGTTTCTTGCTAATGTCACTAAAATGGTGTGAGGTGTGTGAGGTGCTGCCATCTGTCAAGTACAGTGGAGTGGGGCCTGTGCTGGTGCGCCAACGGTGACAAGTGGTTGTCTTTTCAAGGATGGGTATTAAATGATGAGGATTAATGATGACCGTCCCCCATAGGCCTCACACGATCAGATTGATTTTCTTGGAGGTACCATGAGGTTTGCAAGTTGGTGACATGTGGCTTGGATCCATGAGGAGATCCTTGCAGTTTCCCCAATTTTTGCAATGGCATCGTGTAATGTCGCTGAGTCTGGTGTTGGTATTTACAAAAGTAAGGTAACGGTTTTGCTTCACACTAAAGCGAGAACCAGAAGCAGTCACTTGTACTGGGTCTGTGTGTCTTCTCATGATGCAAGAAAGTTATGTGGGTTGCCTGGGTGGTGCTTTTTCTTTTTGATGCTGTTTCAACGGTTCGGGTCTGATATGGACGTGCACGTGGGTGACACGATTTTTTTTGTCTTTCTTCGACTGGTTACGAGGGTGTAATCATTTTGATTCCTCTATTTTTTTTATTGTTATTTCTCATGATGAGGAATTTTTTGAAGGTGAATCTGAATTTCATTTCGTTAGGATGAAATTCATTTTGAAATGAACAATGAAGTCTGATGCTTGTTACTCTCCTATTCTATAAAGGATATTTCATGGCTCATTGTTGGGGTCAATTTTTTTGGTGTCCTAAGGCTTAGAGTATGCATAGTTAGAATTATATTGTGGTATTTTGAAGGTCCTAACTAGGAAATCATTCTAGGTCGGGAATCGTATAAGATAAGCATGCTATGCTTTTGTAATGACTGATATTGAAACAAATATAGAAAATATTAATATAATTGCTCTCCTCTGTATATGTCATGGATTGTGAATGGATTTTATCAATGGTTTATTCATTTAGTTTCAATGGTATATTTGAATGTGTAATTCATTTGCTTGCTTTAACCTAATGAGTTAATCAAATTATTGAAAAGGAATCACAGGTTTATGATTATATGCACAGGATTCAGTAAGGAGTATTGTTTTAAGAAATTGAAAGATATCATAATGTAAAGCATTAAGGTGATAAGTTTACAATGTCTAGGTTATGTTTTATATGACTCCCACCCAATGGATGAGGCACTAGATAGTTTGTTCAAGATTAGTTTAGAAGTAAAGGACTGTGGCTCTAAGTGTGGTAATTCAAGATCTGAACATTTTATACAATCACTTTCTATCTCTTTCAAGATACAAATCTTACATTAAGCTTGTTTTCCTAGCTCTAGATAGTTGTTATTGGTCTTTGTTTTACCAAAAAGAGGATAATTACTATCTAGTTGCATTATTGGGGAATGTATCCATATAAGGAAGTATTCTTAAGGCATGTAATCATTTTATGAACACATTTAGGAAAACCCTCCTTGGTTTCACAAAGCCAAAAGTGTAGGAGATCTTAGTTATTGAATGAATCTCATTAGTTGGCCACTAACTTTGTTAGTCCTCAAATATAAGGATTCACAACCCCTTAGAGAATTACAAAGCCTTAGCTGGAAAAAACACCAACACATAGTTGGGATTGTCTGGACTCCAAACTTTTTAGCTATATGGCGTAGTGGATCATAAACCTCTGCATCATAGAAAATGTCTCGATCATGATATAATCCACCGAAAGCTTGCCAAATTGTTGGGTTGTTCTTTCTTCTGGTAAGTAACAAAACCTTTTTTAGCTTGAGTGATGTCCTCATCAAGTCATCAAGGTCATCATTATTTATTCTCTTTGAAAATGTTGGTAGTAGATCTATATAGTGGTTTTTCACATTCCTTGCATTCTAATTACCATTATATTCTAGCAAAGAGCCTTTCCCATTGCTTCTAATTGAGTATACAAATAGTTTTGTTATTTTTTGGGGAAAAGCACTTTGTTCTTTGCATAATTTTTTTTTTATGACCTTGTAGCTACCACTTTTAAAATGAAAGATCTTAATTATGGTTGCCTTTATGTATTCATAGCTTTTGTCTAGCCTATTGAATCCCCTTCATGAATTTGTATGCATATTTCAATATTAATTCCATTACCCTAAGGTTTCAAAGTCATAACAAAATATAAGAACAATCATCAATCATTGATCAAAGTCTTTCATCACAGTCCATATAAGAAATCATTGAACCTTTGATTTTATTTCATAGCTAAGACAAAAGAGTATTGTCTTTATGTGTAAGCCTCTATTTTATTAACTTCTCACTGTATTGAATCATCACAGGTTACCTTTAATAGATTTCCCCTTCTATGTCATTACTCACTCATATTTGTTAACGTCATTTTCAATTTCTTATATTGCTTTGACTGTCCTTGATGAAGGTTTGCCATAATGACTATATCTCTTCAACATCCGTAACCTTTGAGATGCATTATTTGCTCTTGGTCACTATATTTTTGGATGTTAGAAGATTTTAAATTTTGCAATCTATCCTTCATTATCTTCTATGACTTGTTATAGCTCTACCCTTTATGTGAGATAGATTATGACGTGCCTTCAATTACCATTTTATTTGCAAAAAAGGTGAGATTTTCCCCTTAAAAATGGTCTCATAAAATTCTCCTTTATCACTATGATCATGGTCAGTGTGCTCGTTGAGGCATGGTGACTGTCTTGTCATGGATAATGATGTTACTTCTATGCTATATTGTTGTCCTATCATGACTATCCCTTCATAAGAAAATATCTTTTGATATCAATGCAATTGTGATTAGATATTGATGTAAAAGAGCATTGTTTGGTTTCCTCTTAGAATACTGTGACTACCATCAACATGGATTGACTGTCCTTAATATGATTTGCACTTGTTTTCACTTATATTGCTCCAATGTATTTTCTTGGATACATGACCATGATCTCCTTGCTAGTACCGTCTTATGATATGGTTGTAAATACATTGTTGTTGTTGTTTAGACACAAGAAATGCAAGACCATGTAAATTGCATTACTATCCTCTATAGCATTGAGTGTTCATGGTAACTAGACAATAGAGGCTTCATGATCTTTGTTGCTTTCTGCGTTAAAGAAGACTCCCTTAACCTTTCTCCACTATGCAACCTGCAATCCATTTTGATATATCCTTCCATGTACTGTATGTGGTGAAAGAACCTAGTGCACTAATGATAGTAACTTTTAGCATGTTGATCTCAACCCTTGTAGGAGCCACATTTCTCTCCACATGCTGAAATGTTAAAAGAGATGAATCATAAATGAACCTGTACTTGCACAATGAACAAACAAGTTAGACAAAATAGTGAAGTTCAATGTTCTTTCAGACGATTTCACTTTCATTTGATGATCCAATTTGGCTCTTTTGCATATATCTAATAATGGCTCAACTAATTTAATGCATCATAGATGTAGGTTATATGTCTGTTAATGAAACACATGATGAGATTTTATGTTCTGATCTCTAACAAAATATTTCAATCATTTGCAGGAACATTTAGAGATCGGGAACAGGAGGAGTTGAAGATAGAAGGACCAACATATACATCAACCACTAAGGCAATGACATATACGATCTCTTCTCATGTGTTTTTCCTTTACTTATCTTCAGATGTATAGCTTGCATAAATTGTTGTATTAATTCAATTCAGTCATTCCCATGGCTTATGTGGGATATTTAAGCATTCTTTTAATCTTAATGAATGAAACAACAACATTGTATACATTTTCATTTTAAAAAATGAATGAAATACAACAATATAATGTAATTTATGTAATTCCTTTCTCTTGTAAAATATGGCATAATAAATCAAAATTTCATTTGAAAGCTCTTTTATGGAAATATTTATTTGTATACCTTTCACTTTTAAATAAAACCGTTTGTTTCAGCTCTACCAAAATGAGTTGTAAGAGAAATTTTGATAACAATAATAATAATTATTTAAACTATAAGATATATTGAACCTTGTAGACACATAAAAATGACCTAGGCCTACAAGCTCGATTTTACCAATTTCGTCCTAGCATAATTATGACATTTTAATTATGTTTGTGGCCCACATTCGACTATTAATTAAATAATTCATAATTATTTAATTAATTCATGTCTTTTTATTCTTCATGATTATTAAGTAAATAGATTTTATTTGTTTATTTAATGCATCACTAACTATCAAATTTCTTCTCATAATTAAATAAATTTCTCAATTTATTTAATTAATCTTTGCCATCTATGTCTTCTTAATTATTAAATAAATATATCTTATTTATTTATTTAATATGTCACTCTTCTTATAATTAAATAGATTTATTAATTTATTTAATTATTGGGCCTTTCCTCTAAATTAAATAATTATTTTTAATTATTTAATTGCCTTATTTGACATTTCCCTCATTTTAAATAAAACAATTTATTTAAAATGGCCTCACATGGTTAACTACCACTTCTTTTAGTAAATAATCTCAAAATCAATTATTTACTATCACACTAAATCCATATTTTGAATTAATTTTAATTCAAAATGGTAATATTCTTCTATAAATCAAGTAATTGCTAAAATTATTGATTTTCTAAATCTCATCTTCTTGTTCAAACTTGATCTTGTTGATTTTACTAATTTTCATCTCACTGTCACATTTATTCTCCATCCTTGATTTAATTTCTTAAATTAAATATTGTCCACTCATTTGAGAATCTTACCCTAACCCTAATTGAGAGTTGCCATTTTGAATCTTGACCATTGATTCTAGGACATTTCTCAATCTTTAATCTCATCCGTTCATCGAAAATTGCATTTTCTATAATATGCCAATTTTGTCCTCATTTCAACATCTCTTAATCTCTGATAGGAATCTCTTAATCTTTTAATCTTTTAATCTCTTGCATTTTCTTGAGTTTTAAGATTGTCTTGTTTTTATCATTTAGCTACTTTTAATAATTGCATATAGGATTTAGTTTCTTTTTCATAGGCATTTAAGAAATCCTTCAACACTTTGCTTAGGGCTAGTCCATAGTATAGAGTTGCTCATCAAAATCTGAGGGCACAATTACATTTCAGCAAGCTAGAAGGTATAATGGAGGTCAGCCATGGAGATTGAAGACACTGGGTGAGCTTGTTCCATTTGTGTTTTCTTTTCATTTCCTTTGCACTTCATTATTTTATTGCACAGATTTGATATACAATATGAATGCAATGTGCTAACATCTAATCTTGCAGAAAAATCCTCAGTTACATTGGTGAGCCTGACACTTTTGACACATTTTTGTAGGTTGTCGTATAATTTTTTTGTCATTTTGCAGGTACAGGTACGAAACAATGCATTCGACAGTTCTTGCGATGCAATCGCTCTGTTGCACCACATCTTCTATCTCAAGCAAAGCAACCACTCTGTCGTGACACACTTGCCATTTTCAGCGATGCAACTAACAAACTGAGCCGCATCCAACAAAAAGGGAGCCACAATTGACATATAAACCGAACTGCATTCGACATATTGAGCCGCATCTGAAATCCCGAACGATGCATTCACTTTGGTGCGATGTAGACGACTGGTAAAAAGGGTTTTTTTTTTTTTTTTTCAGATTTCTATTTTTTGTTATTTTTAGATTAAAGATTTTTGATACTGATCTGTCTATTGTAGTGTGTCAAGCTAGAACCTAACCCATGGTTATCATTTGTTTTTCCCACAATTTAATCAATCATGCATTTCACTCATGGTTAAAATGAACAATCATGCATTTGCATGGTTTTAAAAAGAACAATCACGCTTCCATGGGTTTAAAATGCATTGTTAGTTAGCTCACACTACAAACAGTTAAAACGAACCATTTGCTTGATAACACTAAAAATAGTTAAAATGAATGCGTGTCTATTGTGTTTTGTGATTTAGTTAATTTTCACATCTTCACACTTTCAATTTGGGCTTAAAAAGAACAACCATGCAAGTGTGAGTAAAACATTTGGTGTGCTCTCTTTTTGTTTTTCAACAAAGATTGATTGAACTACGAATATGTTTTCTTGCTTTTGTTAACCTTAGAAACTTGGACTGCTTTGGTGGGAAAAAGTACTCACCCCAAAGCGACTCAAATCGACAACGAAGCTCTTTAGCTTAGCTACTCCTGACCTATATACAAATGTGAATCCTAAGGGAAAACCTAGGATTATGAGTGCAAATATGTCATACGAACCAAGTAGTACTCCCCAAAACCCTGTTGAGCTTAACCTCTTCAGGCTGGAGTGCCTCCTTAATGGAGCTTAATCTTGTGCCCCATGTATGACCACTCGAACGGGTGCTTGAATTAAAACCCTTGTTTTTAGTGTGACCAAAAACCTTCTATTATTTGGTGCAGCAACGGTCATTGCCAAGGCACCCACACCTGCATAGTTTTTAGTAGAGATGATTAATCTTCCATGGGAGTTTCATGGAGGGTGGAAGCTTGGTTTCCCTAAGAAGTGAGTGCACTGTAAGGGGGAGCCTGTGGGGCCAAGCTTATGAATTCATCCACTAAGAATATGCGGTTGGAGTAAAATCCACGTGGGATCCAAAAGAATACCATCTTTGCAGCCATAGGAATTTGTAAATGTTTTCTATGTGGTTGTTTTTCACTTTTTTACGACAATATGTGTTTGCCAAGTGTATTCAGACAACTTGAAAAAATGAACATCAAACCCAAAATTTGAAATAACATTGCCAAACATAAACAAAATCCTTGCAATCTATTGATTTTTTGTCAAAATCACTTTTTATGACGCATCTACTATTTCAGACTGCAATTGCTAAATCTGGTGCTGCAATCGCTCTGTTGCAACACATGTGCAACTTCAAATGCCGTAATTGACTGCCTTTCGCCATATTTGCTTGACCAAATGCCACAATTGCCATTTCAAACCACATTTGCCTTTTGCAAAACCACAATCGATTTTACTGCGATGCATCTGCTCTATCACAATGCATTTGCTGCGATGCATTTTCCAATCTCCAAAACTTGCATTTCACTGTCAAAAACTGAGACTCAATTTTTTCCTTACAAGATTCCAACACATCTCTCTCTATTTTTTTATCAAACCAGATATTGAATTTCTCAAATTCCCTCATTATTGCATTACAAGTAGCATTCTTAGGTCACCATAGGATTCCATTACATTTCATTAGTTGCATTCTTAAACTTTACCATCCCCTTGGACACTCATTTTCTTTGTAAATTTTAGGAGTAGATTCCTTATCACCCTTTGTCAAACCTTTGCATTCAAAAGTAGGTTATCATTGGACTCAATCAAAATTTTATCTTTAGTCATTACCTTTTGTGAACTATTTCCCACTCACTAGTCTAGTGTGGAAATTTCACTTTGTCCTCCTTAGTCTTTTTACAGTCCATTGCTATCCCAAACCTGAAGCATTGTCAAAAATTTGTGTGGTCAAGTATACATCTCCTTAGATTTACCAATAGTGAGTGCATCTAAGTCTCCTTTGAGCTTTCATATCATTATTCTCCTCATTTTTAGTCTCATACCATTTGCATTTGCATACCTTTACTCTCTTTTTTTTAGTCCCATTTGCATTTCATAACATTCCTTTATTCTAAAAAACCCAAAAATATAGTGTCATATTTAGGTCATCCTCCACCATTTCCAAAGTTCAGAATTTTTTTTATGGTTGAAACTAGATTACAGAGAAAGAAAAGAATCATGGATTCTTTTGGTCAAGACACCAACTTTCTCAATTTCACCAATGACATGAATTATTTCTCAAATGACATGAGTACTTTTCCTAATGACATGGGAAATTCTGTTATCAATTCTTTCAGTGAGATGTCATTACTATCCTCTTCACACAATCCTTTTGAAAAATTCATCTGCAGAGATGCTAATGGGAAAATCTTTGAAGAAGACATACATGTTGCCGCCCAAAATCTTGAAGTAGCCTCCTTTGTGGAAGATCTTGTCCTTAATGATCCAGATAGATATCTGGCCATGCTCCTTGACCAAGGGGCTAAATTGCCAAAATGATTTAATATCAATACTATAAGAGCAACATCTCCTGAACTCAATCAAACAAGCCATGATACAAACAACACTTCCATGGGAGCCTCTTCACAAAATGTCATCAACACCATTAATGCTACCTCCCTTGGTCATACTACCACCACAATTAATGCATCAACTATGATCGACACAACATCTATTGGGGGATCATCAATCCAAACCAACACCATATCACAATCCATCCCCTAACAAGCATCCACAATTTATTCATAAACGTTGGGATCAACAATGGGTGCAACCTCCTCAAACCTCTTTGGAACTTCATCTAGTTCCATGGGTACATCAATAAACCTGTTATTAGGTTCTTCAAATGCTATGGAAACCAACTCATCAAACCCTTTTGGGAGGAATAAACGAAGAGTTTTCATTCAAAGCACCCAACCTAATTCCTTACAGGTTAATACCAACATTCCCTTGAGGCAAAACACCAAGATTTCTCATGGCCATAATTATCTATTTGGGCAAGGCAACCAAGGAACCCAATATTCCACTCCATTTGGGCATCAACATGCTTAAAACCAGCAAGGTCCCCAAATTCAATCCAACATGGTTGGATCTCATGTCTCTACTTATGCTTCTCAAGTCCATACACATAAGAAAATCCCTAATCAAAACATTTATTTCCAACAACCGCCAAATTAGAACATCCAATTCACCCACCAACAACAAATTCCAAACCAACACATCCCATCACAATAGATGGGCACCCAATCCATAACGAACACCAACATGTGTGACGCTACGAACAACCCAATTGTGGAAGCACTCACACTCAAACTGGCTGCTCTTCAAACACAAGTGGAGACCTTGCAATAGTCAAACATAAAACCTTACATGTCATATGATCTATGTCCATATCCATTTGATACAACCTTGTATATGCCACCATTTCCTCCAGGATATGTGATCCCACATTTCCCCAAATACAAAGGCAAGACAAACCCCATTGAACACATAAGAGAATTCACCACTAGTTGCATGGATATTGCATATGAATAAAATTATCTCATGATACTCTTCTCTAGAATTCTCACAAGCCATGCATTGGAATGGTTTGCATAATTGCCTAAAGGGATCAAAACATGGGACAAATTGGCCAACAAGTTTGTGGAAAACTATGTCTATAACATCGATATGAACATTGAAATTGCATCCTTATGTAGGCACACTCAAGATGACATAGGTGAAATGATTATTCTATTCTTTCAAAGATGGAGAACTCTAGCCAACAGATGTCTGGTAGAGATACCCAAAAAGGATAAAGTCACCATATTTGTACAAAATCTCTTGGGACCACTAAGATATGGCTCGCAAGTCCATTGTTGCACCACCTTTGTTGACCTTGTTGAAAAAGGTGTTCAATTTGAAAAAGCCTTGATCACCAAAGGTGAATTAAAATATGGTGGCAAAAAATTCAACACCACCATGAACACTAACCCAAGTAATTTAAATGAAAAAACCAAATAATGGGTTAAGAATAAACACATCACCAATGATGGTGTGGTCGATGCAAAAACCGTTAATGCAATAGGTCATGTACTCACCATCAAAGGAGTTCAAAATCAAAATGTACTTGTGACTACATTGACACCAACTGCCAATGCTATTCAAAATAATCTTGATCAATCTAATCAAAGGCAACTGCGTCAACCACAACAATTTCAAAAATGCACATACACCCCCTTGAGTGAGCCTATCAAAATTGTCTTAAAGAAACTTATCCAAAATGATGTCATAACTTTGGAAGAACCTAAACCGTATGACCCTGGTCAATTCAAGCCATCATGGTGGGATGACAATGAATTTTGTGGCTACCACTATGTCAAAGGGCACAAAAATTCCTCTTGCCATCAATTACAAAATCTTGTGCAAGACCTTATTGAAAACCATACCATTGAGTTGGGAGGTAAACTGTTTGCATCTAATTCAAATCATACAATCCATAAGAACCCACTGCAGGATCATGGTTCTAGTAATCCCTCCTCATCTAGCACAAAGAATAACAATAATAAAGCCAATCAAATCTGTCCTGCCTTCAATTATTCTGATGGTATCATCATTAAAAAATTGTGGGCTGCTGATGAAGACAAGTGTGTCAACACCATTACCATTAAAAAGGCCCCAAAATGCAATGTCACAACACGTAAAGGTAAGGTCACCATCCTAGGTCGTTCTGCTCGTTAGCCTAAAATTACCATACCTAGTCCGTCTGCCAAGCCTTCAAAACCTAAGTCATAGTTCAACCTTATCGATAAACTGAATAAAACACCCGCTCAAATCTCCATCCTTGAATTGCTCTGCATCTCACCCGCACGTAAGGCCATCTTGGATAAAGTCCTGCAAGAGTCTTCCATCCCTACCAACATTGATGTCAACCACTTCGAAACTATGGTTGGATATTTGAATTCACCTCACCACATTACCTTTTCAAACATTGACTATTCCTCACCCAAACCATCACATAATGATGCCCTTCATATCAAGGTTTTTCTCCATAAACATAAAGCTAGACAAGTCCTAGTAGATGGCAGAGGAGGATTGAACATCTGCTCTTTAAAATTGGTTAAAGCTCTTGGCTTCTCTGATGCATGTGTGGATGCTATCAAGAGAATTGTCATCAAGGCGTATGATGATGAAGAATGCGCTTCTAAAGGCGTCATCACAATTCCAATTCATGTGGGACTAGTTATTATAGATACAACATGCCAAGTCCTAGATCGTGACATAGATTACAATATCTTACTTGGTCACCCATAGATTCATGCCTTAAAGACCATTCCTTCCACATACCACCAATTCTTGAAGTTCCCTTTTGATGGTACTTAAATTACTATCCCAGGAGATCTTGATCCATTTCAATGCTGTACCAATCTGAGAGCCACTACTGAGCACTAGGTGCCCATCAATCGAGAAGCCTCAACTTCCACATCTTCAAAATAAATTGACCCATCTGTACTCACCAAATCATCCATTCCTTTGACTTCCACCGCACCATCCTCCTCGACCTCCATACCAAGTAACGACCTTCAGATCTAGGACCTCGGCTATGGAGAATTCAAACTGAATATGGTTTACTGTATTGCCACAATACCTAAGCCACCTAAAGTCTATGGTAGACCATGTTTTGCAGTCGATCCTAAAACAACTTTCAAGGTTCCACCAAAAAAAGTATTCACACTATGGGGAGATATGATTAATGAAGTCATTATTGACATAGCTAACTGGATCTACAAAGATCTAGAAGCATTACCTCCACTACTAGTGCATCTCTATGGAAAAGGCTATGACATATGCAAGGCACTGGGTTTTGACAACAAAAGTGGCCTTGGAAAAGCCAACAATGGAAGGAGAGAACTTGTCATTATTTTTGCAAGAACAAGGTACATAGGGCTAGGGTTTGATCAACTCAAAATTGATGATCAACGTACCTATGAACTTTCAAGTGAGGACATAATGACTCCAAAAAGTGTCGAGACAAGTGAAGAATCCCTTACCGAAATTAACTCTAACGAATGGGAATGGGGATCTCAGAAAACCTTGAGTAACTATAATATTAAAAAACTATTCTTGGAACTTGGCCAACTCCCTTTTGAAGAAAGATTCTGACAAGAATACAACATTGATCCTATTGACCGTCACTATAAAAATAAGGAATGGGTAAGCATTCCTTGGGATCCAGAAGAACATAAATTGTTGCCGACAACATCTAAATTTTCCCGCCCCATTCGTGAGCCCACCCATGAAATTGACATGTCTGAACCTACTGTCCATGCCTCTAAAATTCCATCCAATTGTCATGATGCTGATACTTTTGTGCCCTATTATGACTATGAATACAACTCATCCAAACTTGAAAATGGTCCATCCATTGAATCTGACACGGAAGTTGAAATTGACAACTTCGCCTTCACACTTCAGGCTTCAATTTGCATGCTTTCTGCATCTTTCCCATCCTTTACCAACACTGACGATGGGATTTCCCTTGTTTACCCACAATTGATTGACTGGGACCAACAAGAGCCACCTGCTATGGATCATATTTTTCAGAATGATGAGGCCATTGCATAATTCATGGGACTCTGAGAGGGCATACCGTGGGGTAATCACAAAGAAGGATTTTATATTGACCTAGATTGTGTAGCTTACTTCGGGGAGACTATGCAATCCTCCAGTCGTAAAAACATAAAGAATAAAATAAAAAAAGAAATGTCTTTAGGTGAAAAATGAAAGGCACCTTCTGACAATATAATAGTAAAAATAAAGGACGTATCCGAAGGTGAAAACCTCTCTGAGGCGCTTAAGGATGGAGGATTGGACTTTCTTCCTGTAACATAGGAAAAATCGACAATGCTTATTGAAGACACCATAGAAGTTAACATAGTTACACCAGAGAATCCCAAAATGGTTCTCTTGGCCGCATCATTAACATAAGAAGAAACACCTAAATTTCAAAAATTCTTCACATAAAGGAAATTTAAGTTCACATGGTCATATGCTAACATGTCAGGTCTAGATCTAGAATTAGTATTACATCATCTTCCTTTAATTCTAGATATCAAACTAGTCAAACAAAAATTGCAGAAAATGCATCCACAAATTGCACTACTTGTAAAGGCTGAACCAAAGAAGTTACTGGATGCTAGATTCATAAGATCAATAGACTATGCTGATTGCATATCTAACATTGTCCTTGTCACAAAGCCAAATGAAAAAATACTCATATGTACGGAATTCTGAGATTTAAATAAGGCTTGTCCAAAAGATGATTTCCCATTACCGAATATAGACATGATTGTTGATCTCACAACATGATACAAGATGCTGTCTCTCATGGATGGTTTCTCGGGTTATAACCAAATCTGCATTGCACCTAAGGATCAACACAAAATGACATTCACATGCCCATGGGGAACATACTGTTGGAATGTCATGCCTTTTGGCTTGAAGAATGCAGGTGCCACATACCAAAGAGCCATGACAACAATATTTCATGAAATGATGCATATACTAATAGAAGATTATGTGGATGACCTCTTGGTCAAATCTTTGACACAAAAAGATCATCTCAGGGTCCTGGACAATTTTTTTAGACGACTAGAGGACTACAAGGTTCGTTTGAACCAAAAAAACATGTCTTTGGGGTTACTTCAGGAAAACTATTGGGCTACATAGTTTCACAATGAGGCATTGAGGTTGATCCCGCAAAGGTGAAAGCAATACTGGACATGCCTCCACCAAAAGGAATTAGTTAGCTGAGAACACTTTAGGGCAGGCTACAGTCCATCTGATGCTTCATCGCACAGTTGGTAGACAAGTGTCAACCATTTCAGTAATTGTTACACAAAATTATTCCCTTTGTATGGATAGACAAATGCCAAACAACCTTAAAACAAATCAAAAAGTATCTATTGACACCACCTATCCTAATGCCACCCATTGAAGGCAAGCCATTGATCTAGTATGTCTCTGCAACTACAAACACACTGGGGGAATTATTGGCACAAAATGACTATGAGGAAAAAGAAAGAGCCATAAACTATATTAGTCGCACACTGATAGGATATGAAATAAATTATACATAGATGTGGAACATGCCTATCACACAGTTGTCTTTGTAGCAAAAAAACTAAGACATTAAATGATGAATCACCAAACACACCTGGTAGCCAAGATTGATCCACTAAAGTATCTCCTAAGTCGGGCAACATTGACAGGCCGGTTAGAAAAAAATGGGTCATGATTTTGAGTGAATATGACATACAATATGGTGAGCACAAGGAAATAAAAGGGCAGGTAATAGCAGATCAACTTGCATACACACCCATCCAAGGCACTCATCCACTGATAATTGATTTTCCCGATGAGTCCATCTTTCATGCAAAACCTACATCACCTTGGAAACTATATTTTAACAGGTCCCACACTGTCACACCTCAGGTCCTGGTATCTTGTTCATCACACCACAAGGGGATTCAATTCCTAAGGCATTCCAGATTGCATTCCCTTGTACTAATAACATTGCAAAATATGAAACATTGGTCACAGGACTCAAAATTGCAATTAAATGGAAAATTCAGACATTGCTAGATTCGAGGATTCTCAGTTAGTTATCAACCAAGTGAATGATGATTACAAAACAAAACATGAAAAGTTTCTCCCCTACAAGAAAATCGTGGGTAGCTTCCTGACATATTTTAAACTGATCTCCTTTGAACAAATCCCCAGGACATGCAAAATAAGGCAGTCGATGTAATGGCAACTATTGGATCTCTCTTAGACATTCCCAAAAATGTGTCACAATTTGAGTTCTTAGTTGAAAAACTATTGATGCCGACATATGACATCCCAGAGTCATAAATGGTTTGCGATATTGTTGGTCCTAGTTCACCTTGGTACCAAGACATGATTATCTTAAGTCCCAAACCTTACCAACCAACCTTTCCAATAACCAGAGAAAGTCCTTTATACGAAAAGCCATCCGACACACCATCATCAGTGACACCCTATACCGTTGTGGCTGTGATAACACTATTCTTTGCTATCTCGACACTGATGAAGCCCAAAAAAATTTACGAGAAGTGCATGAGGGTATATGCGGATCTCATTTGAGTGACCCAACTTTAGCTAGGAAAGTCACCAGACTAGGATACTATTGGCTGACACTAGAAAAATATGCTCTTCAGTTTGTCAGAACATGTCAGAAATGCCAGGTGGATAGTGACCTAATCCACACACTTGCACAAGAGCTGAGATCGATCACTTCTCCATGGCCCTTCGCACAATGGGGACTCGACCTCGTGGGCAAGATACATCCATCCTCCTCTAACGACCATAAATTCATAATCACCACCACTGAGTACTTTACTAAGTGGATTGAAGCCATCCCCCTCACTTACATCACCGGTAAAAAAATATCCAAGTATATCCTTAATTACATCATCTGTCAGTATGGTGTCCCATAATCCATCATCATAGATAATGGTCGTCCATTAAAAAATTAGGACGTTCATGAACTCTGTGAGCGATTCCACATCCAACACCATTTCTCCACACCATATTATCCACAAGGTAACGGTTAAGCCGAGGCATCAAATAAAACAATTCTTCACATTCTTAAGAAGACCGTCAATGACGCTGGCCAAGATTGGCACCTACATTTCAATCCTACCTTGTGGGCCTACCGTACCAGCATTCGTACACCCACTGGAGCCACTCCATTTTCCCTTGTCTATGGATATGAGGCCATATTTCCCATAAAGGTCAAAATTAATTCTCTCTAAGTTTCCTTGAAGGGAATGATTGATGATGAAGAGTACATATAGTCTCGCTTGCATGAGCTAGAAATGTTACAAGAAAGATGAAAAAATTCCTTGAATCACTTGCAGGCATATCAAAATCATCTCTATCGGAGCTATAACAAAAGAGTGATGGTGAGAAAATTTGAAATTAGTGACTTGGTCCTCATGCAGAATCCAAGAAATTAAGCTAATCATGAAAATCCTAGAAAGTTTGAGCCTAATTGGCTCGGTCCCTATATTATTACTGCAACATTCTTCTGGAACTTATTAGTTGGCCACACCTGATGGAGAACAGTTGACAGAACCCATCAACAACCTACATCTGCAAAAGTTATACACATAACATCAGAGAGCTTGACTAAAAACCTAAAAATGCAAAAAAAATGAAAAATAAGAAAAAATCATCCCTTGATGAGAACCTAGCAAATAGGCGTCATGGTGACACCAAAAAAATCAAAAAATGGCAAAAATATTAAAAAGAAATAAATTCGTCCAATAGTGAAAACCTAGCAAATAGGCGCTTTGGATAAGTACCATGGTGAAAACCTGGAAAACAAGCGCCATGTGTAGTTGATCGTTGCTATTCCATCTACTATTACTCTAATCAACTTCCATCCACTTTGCATAATCACAACAACCTGACACGTCCACGACATTCGTCATAAGTCCTATCAATTTCGTCCATGGCTAGCATCGGTTGACATCACCCCTTGCATATCCTTGCCTTTTGTCCCGCGTCTACCTCTTTCCATATCAATCGTCCTAGATAATCCTCGACCTTTCTAGGGAAAAGACCTTTATCATGGAATAGTAGTGGGTGTCACACATGATCTTGCATTCGTAAAAAGTCCTAAAAATCCGAAAAAGTCTTAAAAAAGACCTAAAAATTGAAAAATATCTTGAGAAAATACAAAAACAATTAAATCAGTAGTATCTTGTCAAGTCCATCCTGTCAGTCAGTTAATATTTTTCCTAGTCTGAACTATGTTGTCTCTGCGCATTTTCTATGTAGGCAAGATTCATCTTTGAATCCTCGAGACATTAGGTCAGTCCTTCTAGGTTTGTCAAAATAAAATCATGACTCAATCTTTTGTCCTTTGGACAAAGTCATTTGGTCATGTCGAACTATGAGATCTCTGAGTGCATGATGTAGGAAAGACCATCAATCAATGAGCCCCTGAGGCCACACTAGGTTAGTCCATTAGGGTTCATGGCACTACACTTTCACACATGTCAAAGTATCTTCAAATCAAGCAAATATTTTATCAATCCTGAGCAGGCAGTCTATCGGCAATCTGTTTCATCAACATTTTCAATCAAATCGGTAAGCAATGACATGTATTCAAATTCTATCAAGACATATCAACCTGGAAAAATTTTGGGTTCTTCTTCAGATGTGTCCTTCTAAAAAGCAACTCTCATCATTTCTTTATGCTTTTGGATGTGTCCTTCCCAAGCATCATCATCATCATCATTTGAAATTTTGATGGATTCTCCTAACTCCAAGAATCGATCCTCTTGATATCAATGTCATTCAGGATGTGTCCTTCTCGAATCTGGTATCGCTCAACATTTGGAAACCTTGACCTCGTCAACCTTGGAATTTTCAACACTTGACATTCTATTCAATTGGAAAATACTTGGAAAACACTATCTATCTTTTTGATGGTTACCATGATAGTATTTCCTTACATCAAAGGAACAACGACATATTGTGACGATCATCCTTGTCCTTTTGATCATCATTGTTATTAGTTTCTCGAGGATGTCCTGATTTCAGGATTTAGAGGATCAATGATGTAACACGATGGTTGTCTTGTCTGTTATTGACTGTCATGTGGCTAGTTTCTCAGGGATGTCCTGACATCAGGATTTAGAGAAGCAACAATGTCTCATGATTAGTCTTGTTCTTTCTTGCGGTTGGTCATGACAAAATGACTAGGGGAAATTGTGTTCCTCGTATGAGTCATGATCATCCTTGTTTGTGACTATTGATCTACATGATGGTTCAACCTTGCACACTATTGATCTACGTCATATCATAGTGTTTGTTGACCATCATGACATTTTCACCCAATGATGATTAAGAGCAACAACTAGGATAGTATTATGGCAATTGTTGAAGGATTTTTGTTTCTGCACTAACATGCACATCTTCTCTGAACTATCATCCATCTTCATCTTCTCTTCTCTCATCCTTTGATGATATCCCATGACATACAAAAATAGAGCTACATACATACGAGCATTTCATATTCACATTTCAAATTTGCATAAATCAAATACCATAATTCACATTGCATGACACTATCATTTACATCCATCCATCTGGCATACATAAAACCATCATTCACATTAAGATATAGACATCATAAACATCATTTGAATTAACATATAAGAATCATATCATCATTCATTGCACAATGAATACATACATAACCATATCCATAATTGCATTCATAAACATAAAAAATGATATCCATACATCTCATAACATCATAAATGCATCACATCACATATCATCTGATAAAACATAGAACACCATAACACATAAAATCATATAGTTCGCATCAAAAAGCATCTCATATATATATCTCAAAAATAATGTCATGTCACAGGATGAAATCATAGGATATGCCAAAAATGGAGCTCACAGGTTCGAGTGTCAATATATGCAATGTCTCATACAAATAAAAAAGTGCAAATCCTATGTTGTGCCCCCTCCGTCCCATGGAGGTGACTCATGAGGTAGCTGATGCTGAATCATCAGATGAAAATTAAGCTAGATAGGCATGGTGTCCTAAGTTTGACTATGAGATCCTGAGGGCTCAATGATAGGAGGCTGGCTCTGCTATGCCTGGTGTCTAGATGACACTGATCTATGACTGTGCCCTGACCTGTGACTATGGCCTGGTGAATTTCTGTGCGAACTATGTGACTTGTGGCCCGATGACTGCCCTGATGAGATGGACCCCCTAGCACTCATATGATTGCTACCATGTGACCTGATCGTGCTATGGGTCTGAGTACCACTGCTAGTCCTGCTATATGATCGAGACAATCCTAGGTCCCACCTCTTTGTGGAGAAACCTGCTCATATAACAACCTATATCGGCCCCTTCTCTCGGCCATCCTAGCCAACTCCTTGGCCATATCCCTTGATGGTTCGACACAAAACTCTGCAAACTCAGTCACCCACCTATCTGACTCCTGTCGTCGAATAATGACCTGGTCCCTCTCCACTCTCATAGCCTCTAACTCCGTTGCCAAGGCCTTGTTCTGAGACAAGGCCACATATAATATGCTATGTATATCTACAATCCTCTGATCAATAGTGGCATTCACCAAAAAAATGGGTGGCCTATCCCCCTCTTGCTCTCCATCGATCATCCGTTCCCGTAGCCTCCTCTTGGCCTCATCCTCCCCCTCCTCCTCATCCCCCTCCTCCCTCTCCTCCTGCCTCTCCTCCTCTCCCCAGACCTCCTCCACATCAATGTTAAGAGGATGATGCTCTGCAAATGGATCCGCCTCTACCGACATCTCTCTCTCCGCTCTGACCTCCACCTCCTCTACCAGCATCTCTTCCTCTACTATGATCTTGACCTCCTCCTCCACTCAGACCTATACCTCCTCCTCCCCTCTGACCTCCTCCTCTCCTTGGACCTCTGCCTCCTACCCACCTGACTGCTCTCCCTCCTCAACCTCCTCTCAGATAGGTGACAATGGTGTGCCACCCACTCTATCTAACTCTCCTAGGCTATCTCCACCCTCCATCACCCCTCCTCCTCCTCACACCCCTCTCATCTTAGCCATCATCTCCACTCCTGCCACCCTCATCATCTCCCCCACCTCTCCCCCCATCTCCCCCACCTCTCCCTCCATCCCCTCGACCACCATCTCTCCCTTTGCCCCCCCTGCCATCTCTCCCACCATCTCTGCCACCTCGACCTCCCCTCCATATCCATGGGATAACTGATCTTCGATCTATCAAAGCTAGACCATCTGGGTCTGCCAATGGAATAGGCCTGTGAACCTACCACTAGGCATCATACTCAACAGATGCCTCTGCATTTGCTGGATCTCATCTCCATAAATACTGTTGCACAAACTAGCTATCTATCTCCTGCTATGCTACTGCCATTGCTATTGGTGGCCCCCATATGGTCTCCCTAGATGACCATGCATACTTTGTTGTCCCCACTGACATAACCTGCTGCTCACCAAACTATCGTAGTACCTGCTAAGTAGGTAGATCTCAATGATACACTAACTCTACACTATATGAACAATCAAGTATTTGAACTATCTACATAATGAAAGATGACCATCCTCATCTAGCCATTGGGTACAATCTCGGTACAACCTTGAGACAAAGCTAGCCAATGTATCGATCCGATGTTGCTAGTACTTGGTATCTCCTACGCGAGTTTGGCTAACTGAACCAACATATAGATAAACATATGGCATCCCATCACCTAGTTGTTGAATCTATTCTAGTGGCCAAAAAATGGGAATGTGCTCCCATGCCCAAATCATAAGTAAAGTGGTACCACAACTGATACTCTGTCCCTCCTAGTAAACAACCTCATGAAGCTAATGATACAACATATCCAACAAGAAAGGCCCCCAAGAAAAAACTGTCCTCTGAGCATGCATATGAACTAGTACATCCCCCCATCCAATGGGAAACTCATGTCCACAACGATCTAGAATCAACACTCCAGTAATCAACATCATAAGAATGATATCCCATTGTGGATAATAGTCGGCCACAAAATCCCACCTGATCTCATACCCATGAATGCCTAGACTGACACCACCTGCATCCTTGTACAACTTTCCTAAGGCCTGTTGCCCTCAGTGTGGATCATATACCACTCTCTCCCCGCTGATCAAGATGTGTAGAATACAATAGACATCCTCTAGTGTAATGGTAGCCTCTCCTATAGGTAAAGTTGAAAAGAGCATGTCTCTGAGTGCGATCTCTTGCAGAGCACCGTCAGTAATCCCTTGTTTTCCTGAATAATGCGCATGTAAGTGAGGTAATACAACCCCAATCTCATCAACCGTCATCTCTCCCTATCACTCAATCGATCTCTAAAAGAATAGGTAGCAAGCCTAAACTCTCAAGTATAAATAGGCACTAATCATTTTTGCATATGTAGAAACAAGGGTTAGCACACATGGGTTAGAAATTTAGCACGTTATTACTATTTGAGAAACCAAAAATGCATCTAAAACAAGATTCTGCACAAATTCAATGCTAGTCAACCCTGGTTGACTGCACTTGCGTCACGTTGACTACACTTGCGTCGCACTATGTCAAATGCAGCTTAGCATTTCATAGTTGCATCACAATTTTGTGAATTCGTCATTTCACCTAGCAATTGTGAATCTTTATAGTGATTGCATCTTTCCGTAGGGAAATTGTGTCATTCTATAACAATTGTGTCATTTGGCTTGGCACTTGCGTCACAAGATGGTGCTTGTGTCACGCAAAACTTCAAATGCATTACATTTTGACACATGCACCATTTGCCCTGGCACTTGCGTGCTTTTAAACCTAAACCTACCCACCCATTGCACTTGCATCATGGTGCAATCAAATGCATCAAACACGAAGGCGTTTGCGATTTATGTGAATGCATTTGCATCGCAATGCATTCGTTTCCCCCCCTAAACCCTAATAAATGCACGAAAATAAAATAAAATAAAATTCGGATAGGGTATTTACTGGTGCCTCTGCGCCCTCAAGTCGTCAGAATGTACGCACTCGGTAGCCATGGTGGTCTGTCATGAGAATCACTATCTTCTCCTTGTGCTCTGATCTCCAAATTTCTAAATAGGAAATGTGTAAATGACACTTGGTTTGGCTTTTTCAACTTATTTATAGGTTGAGAACTAGGGTTTGACTTGATGGGTTTGTACTAGAGGCTCATTTGACCGCCTTTGATTGATATTTTCCCTGGCTCAACGTACTCTATTTTTGAAACCGATCGCGCCGTTGTTTTTTTGGTCATCAAATTGACTAATCAGGACACTTTCCAAAATTTTTTGACCCCAAGTCAAAATTTGAAAATTTTCCTGAGGGGGCATAGGCACTCTATACCTTTGCTAGGGCATATTCTTGACTTGTTTTCTTTTCCATAACGCGATAAACTACATTATGACAAAGAGGGGCAAATTTAGACACATAAAAATGACCTAGGCCTGCAAGCTCTATTTTACCACTTTCGTCCTAGCATAATTATGACATTTTAATTATGTTTGTGGCCCACCTTCGACTATTAAATAAATAATTCATAATTATTTAATTAATTCATGTCTTTTTATTCTTCATGATTATTAAGTAAATAGATTTTATTTATTTATTTAACACGTCACTAATTAGCTAAAGTCTTCTCATAATTAAATAAATTTGTCAATTTATTTAATTAATCCTTGCCATCTATGTCTTCTTAATTATTAAATAAATATATCTTATTTATTTATTTAATATGTCACTCTTCTTATAATTAAATAGATTTATTAATTTATTTAATTATTGGGCCTTTCCTCTAAATTAAATAATAATTTTTAATTATTTAATTGCCTTATTTGACATTTCCCTCATTTTAAATAAAACAATTTATTTAAAATGACCTCACATAGTTAATTGCCACTTCTTTTATTAAATAATCTCAAAATAAATTATTGACTATCACACTAAATCCATATTTTGAATTAATTTTAATTCAAAATGGTAATATTCTTCTATAAATCAAGTAGTTGCTAACATTATTGATTTTCTAAATCTCATAGATTCTTGTTCAAACTTGATCTTCTTGATTTTACTAATTTTCATCTCACTGTCACATTTATTCTTCATCCTTGATTTAATTTCTTAAATTAAATCTTGTCCACTCATTTGGGAATCTTACCCTAACCCTAATTGAGAGTTGTCATTTTGAATCTTGACCATTGATTCTAGGGCATTTCTCAATCTTTAATCTCATCTGTCCATCCAAAATTGCATTTTCTATAAAATGCCAATTTTGTCCTCATTTCGACATCTCTTAATCTCTGATAGGAATCTCTTAATCTTTGAATCTCTTGCATTTTCTTGAGTTTTAAGATTGTCTTGTTTTTATCATTTAGCTACTTTTAATAATTGCATATAGGATTTAGTTTCTTTTGCATAGGCATTTAAGAAATCCTTCAACACTTTGCTTAGGGCTAGTCCATCATATAGAGTTGCTCATCAAAATCTGAGGGCACAATTACATTTCAGAAAGCTAGAAGGTATAATGAAGGTCAGCCATGAAGATTGAAGACATTGGGTGAGCTTGCTCCATTTGTGTTTTCTTTTCATTTCCTTTGCACTTCATTATTTTATTATGGATTTGATAATATGCATGCAATTTGCTAACATCTAATCTTGCAGAAAAATCCTTAGTTACAAAACTATATTATTATTATATATAGGTTATAACTATTTAGAGACAATAATTTAAAATAGATATAACTGGAATAACTAAATAACATTAAATTATACAAAAATAAGGGTTATATAACTTCATTATATAGTTAACTACATGATTAATTTAGTTAAAAAGATTAGGTTAAGGTTACCGATAATAACCTTAACTTCATTATTTTTTAATCCACTATGAGAAAAACTATATTAATATAATTACCATCAAGCAATAGATTATATAATAGGGTTGATCATAAATCTATAATAAACTAACTATATAGAATATAACTATAATTAAATGTCCCTATAGATTCTATAGTCATAGGGAAAGTAATATTAGTTATTAGTCCTATATTAGCTATTATATTATGCAAGGATGTACAAATTAATCCCATTTATTAAAAATTAGGACTATGTTAATATCCATAGTCACCTTAGATTAACATATGATTAATAGATTAATAATCGTAGATATCATAGTAATGGTAACTTAAAGATTACCTATATTTAAAATAACCATTAATATGTTGAATCAGTATTAATATCATAGTAATAGCCATATAATATATAACCATATAAGTATACTATAATTTATACTTACCTTACTATATATCCCAAAGGTAAGTATAATATCCATAGTATTATATATTACTATCCTTACATTAAGTATATAATAGTAATACAATAACTATATAGTATTAATAAGATTTATTATTAAATAAATCTTAGTACCTGGGCCATATCATAGTTGTAGCCATATATTCATAGGTAAGCTTCAATAAATCCGATATAACCCCATAAAATATAGCCATTAATTTATTAGTAGTAATTCAATTATTTATTATTAGTAGTGTAATGTCGCAAAATTGCACCTAAGGGCAATTCCATATTTTAGCACTTTGCCTAGTATTTATGACACATAAGAGCATTAATGACAAAAATCCAATGAGTCAGAATTTCATAATTCTGATCCCATGTGGACCAATGGTGGAGGAATAGAAGCCTAACAACACGTTTCCCGAAAAAATAGGCCTTGGACGGTTGTGTGGTGCCTAGACATTTGCGCGACGTACTAGTGTCCTGGTGATTTTCCAAGTTTGAAATGAGGAATCTTGAATCTGGAATCTCTCAACATGTGTCCTAGCAGTCAGATTTCAGGTGTAACGGCTCTTGGACACCCTTGTATGCAACAAAAACCACTCTTTTTCTCTCACTTGGGGGTTCAAGTCATTAAGTGAAACTCTCTCTTTGTTTTTCACTCTTGAGTTCTCTTCATTCTTTATAGCTGCACTCTCACAAGCGAAGCCATGCCATAGTAAGGTCCCTCCAATAGCTACAACTCTCAAGAAAGAAATCAGCGGTGCACCTATGTGCTCCAAAGAAGGTCTAGGCCCATGGGTAACACTCTCTCTCTATCTCTCTCTATCTCTTTTGTATCTACTTGTTCATTTACTACTTAGTGGTGCGGGTTCTACTCCTGAAGCAAGTTTTTCTTTCACCTCACACTTTGTCCATTTCGATTACACTCCTTTCCTATTTGGCTGTTTGTGGAGGTGGGAACACCAAAAAATGGGTCTAACTAAGGCAGACCCCTATACAACCCCAACCTTTTCCCCTTGTTCTTCTATGTGTAGGTTGCAAAGTGAAGCTTTGAGTGAAGACTTGAACGTCTGGTTGAAGGTAAGTTTTCTCTAATTTCTCCTTATGATTTTCTTAAAGCCTATGTTCTCTATTTGATCATTCTGTTTAGTAGACCTTAGATTTGAGTTAAGAAGTGAAACCTTATTATGCCCATTTGAGCTCATGAGCCTTCTATTGCTTAGGATGTCAGCACACATCACTGGCATCCTTAATCTATGTTGTTGTCCTTTATTTGAGAGCTCCTCTATCAGAGGAAAAAATCTAGAAGTCTCAATCTCTCGGGATCTGAAGTAGTCCTCGAATTATAACTTGTGTATATTTTCTTTACAATTTCTTTATTTTGTTTATGCTGAGGTGGATAAGGGAAGTTCGTTCCCTGGTGATATCTTAAGAACGAAGAGACCCATGTATAGCGAATCCCTCTTATCTCACATTTTGGTGAACCCGACATGAACATGTCAAATCTATTTTTACAAATTTTCAATAACACTTTCTGTAAGGAAGATTTCGATATATTGGATGATAGTCTAGATGAATTCTTGGGAGCACCCTCCTCTATCCGTAAAACTTCCCAACAAACTTCCTCTCCACAAGCTGAAGAGTCAGTAAATGTAGTTGTGGTCTTTGTGGCTCCTCTGAGCCGTAAGAAACCCATCATTTATGCGACCTCGACTGACCCTTCTTCTAGGGAGGATTATTTTGTCTACGGGATTTCATGTCGTAGTGATTCACCAGACTTATACTCGAGGTTTGTAAAAGCTACAAACTCCACTTCTTATAATGTTGTTGGGCACACATATAATGCAAGAAGGAATAAACAAAAATTGGATCAACAACCTTCTATTCCTATGTCTCAACCCACTCAAGTTCCTACTTCTTTTCCGCCTTCTCAACTAAGCCTTCCTTTAGCACCTAAACCTGCGATCAAAGCACCAAGCAATTATGATCTTGTCGAGCAACTTCATGTTAGTCCAACTAAGATCTCACTTTGGGATTTGCTTCAGACCACTCTGATTTATAAAGAGATGCTTCAAGAAGCCTTGCAAAAGATCCTCTTGCCTGCCTCTGCTAGGGCTATAGATGCTAATGGGATGTTGGCTCATATTCAAGCAGATTCATTGAATATCACATTCCATCCGCAAGAACTTCCACCTTCGGATGTGCAGAAACAAGCAAACCCCTTGATGATTATAATTAACATTAATAATATTAGTATTAGGCATAGTCTCGTTGACACCGGTTTGGTCCTCAACATCTATGGTATCGACCTACTACCTAAGATTAAGGTTGATTCGTCTTCTTTAGCTGCTTCTTCTTTATACATTTGTGGGTTTGATAATGCCGATTGTCAAGTTCTAGGCACGATAATACTGCCTTTACAGCTTGGCCCCATTACCTTACCTACTTTGGTTTATGTGATTCCTAGTCCTTTAGCTTACAATCTTCTTCTGGGGAGAGCTTAGATTCATGCTATGGATTTCGTTGCTTCTACTTTACATCGTTCCTTAAAGTTCATCACAAAAAACCAGGTGGTCACTATTAAAGTTGATCCAAAAGTTGTTCACCTTTGTGAGCTAGTGACTGCTGGTTGGACTTTAGTCATCTCCACTCTTAAGAATTGTATTATGTCCTTAATCACTGACACTATGGCTTGTTCCTCGATAATACCCTCTCTGGAGGTTGTCCCCAAAGTGAATGTTGTTGAAGACAAACCAACTAAAGTAGAAAGTCCTAAGTCTTCCTCATCTTCTCCTACTTCTTCTCAATCAAATGCTTTCCTTGGTGATGATTGGGACTCCTTAGAATTATTTGAATTCTTCATTGCAGAATACAAATTGAGTCCCTCTCGTATAGAGTTTATGGATGATACTCCCATTAAGGAAGAGAAATGTGATCCTATCTAGGAGACCAGTCCTTCCTGTACTGAGGAAAGCAACCCCTCTTGAGAAGGAGGTTAATTTTTGCAAACCGAGTGAAGTAGGTGGAAACACTCCCGTGGATGTGTTTGATGTTCATTGGTGGAATGAAACCCTTTATGTGGAGCCACCACCCCCCGAAGTTTCACAAAATCGTTATGGTTTTGGATATGAACTCACTTCTTGGTATGGCTATGAGCAAAAAGGCCTAGGCCATATCAAACAAGGAATCCAAGTTCCTATCCAGTTTAAGTCGTGAAAGTGCTATCTGGGTTTGGGATGCCCTATTGAACAATCTAAGCAAAAAACTTGGTGGAGTGTCAATATGATTTCGATCAAAGCCCTGAGTTTGGTCGATCTTGAATTGATAAAGGATAGGGGCAAGCCGAGAAAATCCATTTAGATGTATTATCTTCAAATGAAGCACTTGAGGAATTCCTAGGTGCCTACTCCCCGTTGCCTCCATTCCATCACAAGAGATGATTCCCGTATCGCCTGCATAAACAAACATACTTTGGAGAATATGTCTTGAGTATTGATGAGGAGGATCCTCTATCCAATGTTGGTAATGATGTTCAAATATCGTATCCTAAAGATCGTAGTTCTCTCCTTAAAGGAGATACTATTGAAATCTCTATGGATCCTAAGTCTTCTCTAAAAAGATTAAGATTGGGAAGCACCTTTCTTCAGAAGAAGCAGACAAACATTTCGATCTCTTGCATTCTCATCCTAATATCTTTGCTTGGACATACTAGGATATGCCTAGTATTGATGAGTCTATAGGGTAAAAGCACAAAGTTGTGTCACACTTTATAAAGGAAATGACCAATGATGATAATACTTTTGAACTTGAATCACTACAAAAAGGCATATATGTTTTGAATTTTGAAATGATGTAAACTAGTAAAATATGTATTTTTTAGTATATTTTATGTTTTTATTTTTTAATAAGATATAAAAAATTATTTTAAGCTAGTTTTTAATAAGTTAACGCTATAATTTAGTTGCTGATAAAATGCTGAAAAATGAAGTTGCATGGCACGTCAAAAAATTTATACTAAATTTTATTCTTTTTCTTTCAAATTTTTTGTGTGCATTTATAACTTGAAATTTTAGTACATGGATATTTTTTTTTCCAATTTTGATAAATATGTATTTTTAAATAAATATTAAAATGTGCATGAATCAAAATTTTTTTTTTTTCAACGAACGTCAACTTTCATTTTTTCCATTTATCTAAAATGGAAAAATAAATATTTTGTCTTACAATAGACTCTTTTATCTAGTGCATCATATTTTTTTTCAATTTTTTTTAATAATTTTTAGTATTTTTCGTTGGCATGGTAATCAACCTAATAATTTTTGCTGATATCCTACTTTTAGTAAAAATAAAAAATAAAATATAAATAATAATTAAACTACTAAAATAAATATATTTTTGAAAACTACACTTATGCATCTACAAAAGGGTATTTTTTATATTTAAAAAAAAATGTTATTTACATTAGGAGTTATTGAAACTTCAAGCTTTTCAAATAATTTAAATTTTTTGGTAAATTGGACTCAAAGTGGTGCTCCATATATTTTTAGCCAACAATTTTAGTTGAAAAAGTTGTGGAAGTATCTAACTTAGCTATAATTAATCTTACTAGATCATATGTTTGACCAAAATTGATTTTTAGTTAAAAATACTTAAATTCAGTTGTGTTGATAAGTTGTCTGAAAGTGTGACAAGTGCTTTTACCCTATAGTAGTTCACAACATCGTTCTATGTCCCAATGCCAAGTCGGTTAAGCAGAACATTTGAAAGATCAATCCCAGTGTGGCATTGATGGTTAAGACTGAGATAGAGAAGTTGTTGAAAGCAAGCTTTATCTAACCGATCGATTAATCCCCTTGGATCTCGAATATTGTTATTGCTAGTAAACCTGAAGACCGTATTCGCATATGCATTGACTTTCATGATCTTAATAAAGCCTCTCTTAAGGATGATTTTTTGTTGCCTAATATAGATATGATTGTGGATTCGATTGTGGGCTATGCCCTGTTATATTTTATGGATAGCTTCTCAGGTTATAATTAGATTCCTATTAATCTGGAAGATCAGTATAAGACAACATTCACTACCCCTTGGGGTACCTTCTATTATGTGGTCATGCCTTTTGGGTTAAAGAATGCAGGGGCAACTTACCAGCAAGCGATGATCTTAATATTTCACGATTTTATTCATAAGATCTTAGAAGATTATGTTGATGACATCTTGGAAAAACTTATAACCCATAAGAATCATGTGAAAAACCTTCATCTTATCTTTGAAAGACTTCAACTCTACAAGTTGAGACTTAATCCTCTTAAGTGTGTCTTCAACGTAGACGCAGACAAACTTTTGGGGTTCATAGTATCTCATCATGGAATTGAGGTTGACACAAGGGTAAAAGCACAAAGCTGTGTCACACTTTCAACCAACATATCAGGACAACTCAATTTAAGAATTTCTAACTAAAAATCAATTTTGGTCAAACATATGACCTAGTAAGATTCATTCTAGCTAAGTTAGATAATTCCACAATTTGTAAAACTAAAATTGTTAGCTAAAAATATATGGAGCACCACTTTGAGTCCAATTTACCAAAAACAAATTTATTTGAAAAACTTGAAGTTTTAATAACTCCTCCTCATGTAAATAACTTTTTAAAAAAAATATAAAAATACCCTTTTGTAGATCCATAAGTGTAGTTTTCAAAAATATATTTATTTTAATAGTTTAATTATTATTATTATTATTATTTATACTAAAAGTAGGTTATTAGAAAAAAAATATTAGGTTGATTACCATGCCAAGGAAAAATACTAAAACTTATTAAAAAAAAAAGAAAAAATTATGATGCACTAGATAAAAGAATCTATTTCAAGATGGTATAATTTCTTCTCCATTTTAGATAAATATTTAATATGAATGTTGATGTCTGATGGAAAAAATTGTTTTTTATTCACTCACATTTTAATACTTATATACAAATATATATTTATCAAAATTGGAAAAAATAATATCCATGCACTAAAGTTTCAAGTTATAAATACACACAAAAAATTGTGAAAGAAAAAAACAAAATTTACTATAAAAAGTTTGACATCCCGTGTAACTTCATTTTTTAGCATTTTATCAGCAACTAAATTATAGTGTTAATCTATGAAAAACTAGTTTAAAATAATTTTTTAATTTCTTATAAAAAATACAAACATAAAATATACTAAAAAATACATATTTTACTAGTTTACATCATTTAAAATTTTAAAACATATATGCTACTTTTTAGTGATTCAAGTTTAAAATTTGGATCAACATTGGCCGTTTCCTTTATAAAGTGTGACACAACTTTGTGCTTTTACCCACAAACAAAATTGATTTCATTGTTAACATGCTTCCACCTAGGAACATTACTAAGTTGCAAATTTTACAAGGGAAGGTTGAGGCAATTCAAAGATTCATAATCTCAATTGGTTGATCGTACCCTTCCTTTCACGCATTTGTTGGAAAAATATGTTTGCTTCATATGGGATGAAGAGTGCTCGAAATATTTTGAGTCAATCAAAGACTATCTAGCCAATCCTCTTGTATTGATGTCGGCTATGCAAGATAAACCCTTTTTGCTTTACCTCACAACATCACCACATGCTTTGGCAGCTTTGTTGGCTCAATATGATGATGTTGGGAAGAGAGAGTTGTCTACTACATTAGCCACATTCTAGTTGATTATGAAACACATTATTCCTCCATGGAGAAACAATGTCTTACTCTTGTATTTAAGACCCCCCAAGAACTACTTCTATCACAAAAGTACAATAAAATTTTCTCATAGGAGAAAATAATAGAAGGTCTTTGAGACCTCCCCATACTACATATCCTGCTGCAGTGAGGCTGAATGGTCGAAAAAAGATACAGATGTACACCCAAGAACGCCAAACAATGTTCCTTCCCTTAGGAAGAAATGAAACAACCTGAAGATGCAAGATATCTCCCCATTCTAGATAGGAATATAGAGGAAGATGTATGAATAATCCAGAACCAAGCCGAAACTAATCCAAGGATGATGGTTCCCATCTTGATTTCTTTGAAGTGTGCTCATGTGTTCCCATGTTGATGCCAAAGGATGTCATAATCAAATCAGGTGCATGCCTAATAGATGAAGATAATGAAAATCCAGAATCATGTGAAGATAGATGTAGATCATGTATATCCAAAGAGATCAATGGTGATGCAACTTCATTGAAACTATCATCAAATAGAAGACTGATGTCCTCAATGTATGCTTCCAAGTCAACAATGTGAGACTCTACAAATAGATAAGAAATGCCAAGTAGGATTGTGTCCCAATCAACAATGCTAGGAAGACTAATGTGATCTTTTTGCAAAGAAGTACTTGAAGCTTTCAAAGAAGCAACTATGAAATCTGATGAAGCAAAATAGGAGGTGGAATGATGACTTCCACTATGTCAACATGACATTCTTCATGACGTGGGATATCATTTGTGATCATTGTAGGATCATTTGGGAATGGAGAAACATTTGAGTCTCCATACATCTTCCAAAGTTTGATCCATAAAGCATGTGGACCCTCAATATCCATGATGACAATCAAAGTGTCATATGGTATATGTAAGATGATTAATCCAACAATATGATCATTTTTATTAAACTATTTATCCTTCTGAGATTGTTTACCAGGTTTAGGGATAAGTCCATACAAATGGGGTAGAAGATTGTGATACCTAAGATGTTTTAGGATGCCTTCACACCAAAACTTATAGTTTCCCTTGTTTAAGTTGATTATAGATGAATGAGTTATAAAAATGTGTCAACAACTCCTTATGGAACTTTATTTCAGTTCGTTAATTATAAAATGCCATGCATAATCCCCCTAAAGAAAAATACAATAAAACAACACTTTATAAATTGAGTGCATGAATTTCTAATAATTTCCCCTTGATTTTTGACACTTTATCATTGTGCATGAACAATTTTTTTTCAATTGCACTTATAGTTGAAAAATGCCTATAAAAAGGGAAAAAAATTACATGCAAAAGCTAAACTCACAACGAAGAACCAAAGGCAGCCAGATCTGAGATGGGTGTAGGTGCAAAGCACGCCTGCTGAGAAATTTCTGAAATCATGGCTGATGAGGATTTCGCCTTCTCCAACAAAGAATCCGCAACCTCCAACTTTCTCTGTAGGAGAGGTTGATAGAGGTCGATTCTCCTTTTCATGGACTCTCGACCTACACAAAGATTTGCAGGTTTCTGAGATTCTTTGCTTGCTGGTCTATTGAATTCCTCATGGTTAGAGGCTCACGCCACATCAGACAAAATAGATTAGACACCTTCAAACTCCAAATCATGATTTGATCGCCTTGCAAAATCATGCTTTATGGATATGAAAATCTTTGGTTGATGGAATGGTAATTCATACCCACCAAATATAATCAGGCCAAATTGAATAAAACACCTGACTCAAATCAACCGCACCTACACAGAGATTGAAGAGATCACAATTGCAACAGATATTTCAAACGCCAGGCAGAGACCCCAAGCCGTGTGAAAGAATAGCAGGTTGCAACTCTCACCTATACCCATACATGGAAGCTGATTAAAATTAGATTCAATAAAGACGGAGAGACTTCTTACACCCTCCAACAAAGTGCTCACTGATGGTGTGAGACGCGAGGAAATCGTGCCTGAGAATTCATGTCAAAAGGGATGGATTTCAACACATCACTAGCAAATAACTACAGTGCAGCCTCCAAACTTATCACGTATTTCAAACACCGGCTGCCTACGTCCTTCTTGGCTGGTCAAAGAGGAGATCGGGCCCTTCAATGAAAAATCAGGCCCTCTAATGAGATCCGAGCCTGCCAAAAACAATTGGTTGCGGCCTGTCAATTGGTTGCATCTCGTGGGCTTGAAGATGTGCGCAGCAAAACAGAGAGCGACCTCTTTAGAGCATAATTACGACCGTCTGAAATTTGACCGGGCCCTTCAAGCCATGAATACTTTGCCTGGTTGCCAATAGGTCACCTGGTTGCAAACAGATCACTCCTCTAGTGCTGCCTCCTATGTAAGAAATACACCTGCAATAGAGATTCACCAGTAGCTGCCAAACAACTGAGCAATTCCTACTTGGGGTCGAATCGATTTGTGATTTGGGATATCTTACAAATTATTTACATGCAAGGACAAAAAAATAAATTCACTGTGTCTTGCACTATCTCTTTCAGGCTCTGATACCATGTAGAGATTTAGGATCAAAGAGATATCAATCAAGCACAAGATGATGTCAAAAACCCCTTTAATTGATTGAAAGCAAATAGCTAACTAAATAGGAGAAAATAAGAAGATCCAGATCCACAAGATGTGGAAATCAAGATCTAGATCCACACAAAGTGGAAAGAATTGAGGTGTGAACTCAACAAGGACACCTAACTCAGACACCTAACTAGGCTTAAGTAAGCCAGGTGCAAAGCTAACAAGTGTACATCAACACATAGAAATAGCTTTTTTTTTTTCTAGTTATTCTATTGATGACCATTATTCTTTGTATACTAAAGCCATGATTTTCTTTAGTGTGCTCATAAAGTTAAACTTGAAGTTATTCAAGGTCTATTGAATCATTGAATAAATTCCCCATACAATGTTGCTAGAGTTCCATTTGATCTCCCCTCTCCTTAGCGAGGTTGTTGGCATGGGTGTAGTCACCCTACAAGGTTTGATAATGGATAGTGTTCTTGTAGTCACCGTGGTTCTCAAATTCCAACTTCCAAGAGAATTGTTGCTAGTGGAGGGTGGGATCAACCCTTCCAAATGGCCTCTACCTCTTACTATGAGTGGGGAGGTGCTCTTGGTTGACCTGACTCAAGCAAGTTTCCTTGTTTGGAGTTGGAAATCTCTTTCATCCATCCACAATAGCCTCCAAACAATCATCATGAAGAAGAAGGTGCTCTCATTAGTTGAGAGTTGATTGATGGTGTTCCCTTGAAAATGTTCGGGGAAATCTAAATGATATAGATCCTCCTCCATGTTGGAAGGTAAATTAATTATAGTCCAAAGCTTGTCGGCACAGACCATCTAGAAACATCCAGCAACATCCCCAACCGACCATGTGCTGAATACTCCATCTAGAAGTGCTATTTCAACTACTCCAACTACTCCATCTTGTTGACCATGTGTTATTGACTGCTAGTTTTCTACCATGTGTGAATGCTTAGCTATCTATATAATGCTTAAGGCTGCATCGTTGAAACCACTCTCAGATGAGTCTAGCTCTGCAGAGCTGTAATGTATGCATCCGGTTGAGATGTAAGAATCCTATAATGGTGCTGTATGATTGAGCTGAAGCTCAGAGTATTTATTCAATATGTAATCTCTTTGTTTTCAGTTTTGTCATCTCCCTCCCATCCTTCATTTGGTATCAGAGCTAGGATAATAGCAGAGGGAGATTTGTAGAGGAATGGAAGGCTGTTTTATGAGTTGTTCGAAAGGAGCTGCAAATTAAAAGAAAGTTTGGAGGAGATTCACCTCATAGCCAGTGCAGAGCAAGGTTAGTCACAATTATAAGTAGATTATGTAGAAATTCTAAGAGGATCACAGATCTGAAGGGGATTCGCCAGTCAAAATTAAAGTCAGCTTGAAAGGTAATTGAAGGATTGATTTGGTTGAGTCAACGCAGGTCTGAAGCTTGCCACAGAAGAATTTGGTGGCGCATTTATCTTTGAACGCATTGAAGTTGTCATCTGTAGCTGAAGTTGCAGAGGTCAAGAAATTAGATTACAGCTTTGAAGAGAACGAGGATCGTGGGTACCAATCTTATTAGAGCCAGATTGTGCAGAGAAGAAGCCGATTTGGAGGAAAAAGGCCGTTGTCCATTTTTAGTTGCAGATCGAAGGAAATAAAAGCCTACAGTTTATAAAGGCTACAGCCGTTGTTTGAGGAAGTCATATCTCAGAAGTCTTGAAGGATATCTGCACCACGAATCAAAGAAAGAGATTTGTAGTAGACAAAAAGAAATAGCAATTTTTGTTTGAGCGTTGAATACAAAAAAATAAGCCGCAGCTAAAAGGTTTTAATTGGAAGTTATATGAAACAGCCAGTCAAAGATGGCGTCGTTGTTTGAAAGGTTCATAGTTTCATAAGAGATCATGGCCAAGTGAAGGCCACCAGTCCTAGTCATAGAGTTGTTGAGGCTGAAACAACTCGAAGGTGATTGAAAAGGACCCGCAGAGTCCACAATAAGTGAGTCACAGTCAAAGGAGTATTTTTATGCATTTTTTGTAGCAGTTAAAAGCTGTGGAGAATGTATGTCGTACCCACTACAAACACTGTAGCGGCTGCAGAACACGACATAGCTCTTCTTGTCGAAATGGCACGGAATGTGCCCCAGGCCAGTGCTTCTATGAAGCAAGGAAATTGGCAGAGGAATAAGTATGTGGGTGTGAAGCCACAAGGGAGAAGTTCGAGCTGAAGCTCATCAATAGATCGTTGTTGAGGAAGAATGAAGATCTGCCACAACCAATGAAGAGAAGACTGCAGATCAAAGTGTTTGCAGCTGAGAGAGGGTTTGGCCTAGAATGTCACCAGTTTCAAAGCAAAGTCAGATCATGGTTGCAATAGAAGCCCCAATCCAATGGAAAGTTGTAGCTGTTCCATGGGGCGCTAGATCAAGTGAAAGGAGGAGTCAACACCACAAGGGTTTGCAGATGTAGCTATTAAAGAAAAGAGTCGTGAATTTGCAAGCATCTTACAATAGGCACTGTTGCCAAAGGAGATCCAACCTCAAATCAGATCGTTGGTTTGGAACCACGTCAAAAGGAAAAGGAGGAGATCCTGTCACCATTTGTGATAGATGAAAGGTTATAAGATGTTTCATTGAATAAGATGGGCATCGCTTACGGAATTGGAAATTTGACACATCATCGAATTGACAGATTTCAGTCAAATTCTATGAGTCCTGCCCAGCTTCGCAGAGCTAAAGAAAGTTGTTAGTTGGTGGTAATCTGAAACCACCCCAGTTAGTTTGTGGTCATCTGAAACCACCTATGAGAAATCCGAAATTCACTGTAAGGAGTTGTAAGAAGCTGTAATGATGTGTCTGTAGCATTGGAAGGAGGTCAATGTTTTGGTTTAACATATTGATGAACCATGTATCTGGAAAGGATTCCTATATAACTAGTGAGTACAACGGTTGGTTACCCATGTATCTCGGTAGATGGATTTCTTTTCATATGGACTCAATAATCAATTTTGATGCAAGTATAGAAGGAGAAAAGCCCAGAGCGATGATGGTTTCCCCGTGATGATGATTTGTGGAACCACTTGAGTGTGAAGTTTGTGGTGATCTTGAAACCACTTGTGTGTGAGGTTTGTGGAGTTTGTGGTAAGCTTTAAACCATTTTAGAATTGCATCAGTTGGGGTAAGCCGTAAAACCCAAAGTGATTATGATGAGGGGAAGCACTATCAAGAATTTCATCAGTGATTGTAAATGGGTACCTAACAAGGTTTTAGACCAGGACCCATCTTTTTAGATTATGGGGGGATGTTTGAAATGATTAGCATAATTAATTTATGGGGGGATGTTGGAAGGTAAATTAATTATAGTCCAAAGCTTGTCGGCATAGACCATCTAGAAACATCCAGCAACATCCCCAGCCGACCATGTGCTGAATACTCCATCTAGAAGTGCTATTTCAACTACTCCAACTACTCCATCTTGTTGACCATGTGTGAATGCTTAGCTATCTATATAATGCTTAAGGCTGCATCGTTGAAACCACTCTCAGATGAGTCCAACTCTGCAGAGCTGTAATGTATGCATCCGGTTGAGATGTAAGAATCCTATAATGGTGCTGTATGATTGAGCTGAAGCTCAGAGTATTTATTCAATATGTAATCTCTTTGTTTTCAGTTTTGTCATCTCCCTCCCATCCTTCACTCCATTCAATGTTTCTTTAGATGCGTGAAGAAGAAGGTGCTCTCATTAGTTGAGAATTGATTGATGATGTTGCCCTTGAAAATGTTTGGGGCAATCTAAATGATAAAGGTCCTCCTTCATTCGATTTTTCTTTAGATACTTAGACTTTACTGAAATTGGCTTTTTTAATATTATTTCATCTTTGTTTTGGATATGATCCAATTAAATTTTATCAGTGTGCCTCTCTACGACCCTCCCATTTCTTTTTGAATATTGTACGATCCTTTAATCAATAAAATCAAATAAAAAATATATATTTAAAAATTATAATATTATATTCTATAATATTTTGATCAAATAAAACTAAGTTTGTCTTTGAGGTATGCAATAGCGAAACCCAATTGGTTATTTTCATGGATTAAAAACTAGTGCTTGAAATATCATGAAATTTACAGACTTATTTTCATTTTCATTTTTAAAAGAACAATTTAGTAAACAGAGTTGGACGGTCAATAATGCTTAAAAATAATATAAGCTTGGTTAAGTTTAGGAGATTCAATTGGAAATATAATCCACGTTAAGAAAACAAAAAACATTGAGAAAATATTTTCCAGGGCTGGTACAATGTCAATTAATTTCCTGGATCGCTAACCATACCATCATGAGGCACTGGAAATCTTGACTTACAAAACATTGGAAACCATAACTGAAAGCATTAAAGTACGGCACTTGACAGTGATACTGCCAAACTATAACTTTCTAATAAATCTATTGTTTGGCTTCCAGATTTTTCAAAGGATAGGGCAGTTGTTGGGATGTATGTCTCTAACATCATCGCAATGGCAGTAATAAATGGGTGAGGCAGGAAAAGTTATAAGTAGTGGTGGTGGAGCCTGTTCTGGATTTTCTTCTTTGGGTTTCTTGTCTTCAGCTTCCTTTTTCTCTTCTTTGACAGGACCAAAGCTCAATAACTCTGTGCACCCAAATTTTCTGAGCTTGCCTGTGACAGCGACCGGATCTGCATCTCCCTCTACAGTTATCTGATTTTGTGCCATGTCCACTGCAACTGAATCCACGCCTGCAAAACACATATTCTTCATGTGCATATTCCTGTTTACCTTCAAATAAAACAATGGAAGTGTGTTATATAACAAAATGGTGTACCTTCGAATCCTACGATGGCCTTCAACGCCCTTTTCTTGCTTCTCTCGTCCTCCATACTAAACTTCAACACCATTTTTTGCTGGTCCAAAAATTTCGCTATTCAATTAATTGAATGCAACGTAGAATATCATTTAAAAACCTTAAGATACACAAAATAAAATGAAAATATGAGCAATACCTTCATGTTTGAGTATACAGCCTCTCGAACCTAAAATTCTGAAACAAGCGCGCTCTTAGAAATGAATACCAATAACAAGTTAACTTGACTGGGTTTTCGAGTTTTCCAGTCTTTCTATGAAGAACACATTTTCATCCGTTGATTAAGTCAATGAAAGCTTGAAGACCTGTGGAAATGATCGAATCCAGTTTCCACGAAGCTTGCATGAAATGATTAGTAGAGGAAATAATTTCGGCTGATTTCAAAGCAATTTGTAATGGCCAGCACATGCTTTTCTTAAAAAATTACGTACATTTAGGTTACGAAAAATTCTCAACTAAAACATATGTTGGTTCCCTGATGATTAATGATTAAAAATATATTCTTGATTGAAAATTTACGCTTGAAAGTGAAATTTTCTACTTAAAACAACAGATCAAAATCTGAAAGCTAAAAAATAACCTCAATTTTTCGATAGAAAGTTTTAAATTGTTTAGTTAACAGTTTTCCTGTCTCATAAAACCGTTAGATGAGACCGCTTTGATGAGCTGTGCGGCGATTCGATAGCTATCAATCAATTTGAGCTTGAAGATTCTTGCGTGCTGTAGACTCCATGAATAGTAGTTGAACGTGATTCTGTTTTGTTGTCGAGCACTATATACATGAAAAGGTTGATTTTAAATTTAGGATAGTTCGTCAATTGACTTACTGAAGTAAGAATAGTTTAAAAAATAATAATAGTGATATCATTAATATCATTAATGTTCATTGATTTATTTGTCTTTTTTTTTTTTGTCTTCTAGCATTTAATAAGTAATATAGTTGGGATATTTGTGTGTCTATATAATATAATAATAATGTTTTTGGATTTTTGTATATTTGTTTGTTTTGTGATTAGTAAATTATCATTTCTAGTTTATTCGTTATAGAATTGATTAAAATATATAACATTTGTGTGGTTTAATTATTGTTAATGTTTAGCTTGAGTTTTAAAGTCAATTCATGATTTGTAGAGATTGAATTATATTATTATCTTGTGTGTAGGAAAATAATATATTATCTATCAATATTTTAGGATAAATTAATTAGTTTAAATAAAATATTACTTATTTTTGAATTGAAAATTAGGATTTATAAATGTATTGATATGAACATTTAAAAATTAAATAAAACTAAAGGGTTGTATTTTAATTGGTTAAACACAATTGTTGAGGATAATTGTATGTTCATTGATTTCACCATCCACCAAGGTTAAAATATTTTGGAAGTCGTACAAGGTTAGCATGGTGTCCAAGGTGAGTTTGGTGAAACAAATACCCTTTTCTTGTGAAAAATATATTAGCTAAATGATTTCATGCTCATGACACCAACTAGGTGCAAAAATAATGAGAGATTTCTATGATAAGCTCTCAAATATATATATTTTTTATTATACTAAGAATTGATGAAGATTTATATGCTAAATGTTTTAGATTGGTTTTCCAATGTGTAAGAAAATTGAGATCATAATCAACAAATCTTACTTTTGATACTTTGGATCAAATTCACACTTTTACATCTAATCTCTAACCAAAAAATTGAAATGCGTGTTTAAAAGTGATCTAAAGCTTGGGCTCTTTTGA
>CM021103.1:160404399-160442050 GCA_007115665.2 Sequoiadendron giganteum
TTGCATGCTATCTTCATCTTGACCAAAGATATCCACCTCATGAGGAAATTCATTAGGATCTAAACATTCATTAATAGGCTCAATTGCATTAGGGTCATCACCAAACACACAACTTGAAACAACTACCAAATATCTTAAGGTCCTCCATATATTACCCATACACATGTCCATGATGAAATTTTATACAAAGTTTCATATCTAATATTTGAAGATTTTTGGATTTTTGAATGCAAGATACTAAAAATGATATGTTTTTAATGCCAATTTTGATTTCAAACAATGCACTCAATTTGAGAAATTCAAACTTAATGCAAACAACTATAGAATTTTCTGATTTTTAAAACTAGAACATAGAATTAATAGAAAATCAAAATGAAGCAAACATAGACAAAATACTAGTTGGAAATTTGGAAAAGAACCTGTACAGGGACTATTTCACCCTAGGGTGAATGGGTCATAGGTCAAGGTTCTGAAAAAATCGAAGTTTGAATTTCTTGCTCAATGTTTGAATTTCCAGTTTCAAGTAGCAAACTGTGGTTTCAATGATTGAATTTTCCAGATTTAGGTGTCCTAATGCAAGTGAAATGAATTAAAAATGATGAATAATGTGACATGTTCTGAAATACAATTTTAACTCAATTTTTTAATGTAAATGACTAAAATACACTAATATGAAAGTACTATGCAAAATCAATGTAATATGCATACATTTAAAAAATTAAATTAAATGATGTAAAATGTAAACTTAAAAACCTAAATGAGATGAAGACTAATGCAATTTTAAGAACCCTAAATGAAATTCAAATTAATCCAATGCAAAGAAAACTAGTGCAAATCCTAGATCTATGGTTTGAATGGACTCCAATTTCAGAATTTTAGATGTACAATGTCAAGTTCACCAAAATGAATCATGGAAAATATAGGTGTTGTAGGTTTTGAATGGGGGAAATGCACCTATTTTCCGTAGTTCATTATGAAAAAGAGATCCCCTAGGGAAATATTGGCTTTCAACCGTTAGGTGAGTCAACCTTAATGGAGATCTTGTTGTTTTCCTTATGACTGAGGATGAGGTAGATCAACTTGAAATGCACTTTTTGGAGATAAATGAAAAATACCAAATGAATGCAATTATACAATATAAAACTTGAATCATCAATTTAAAACCTTAATCTAACAGAATCCGCATTTTTTTTACAAATCTGAGATGAGTATGAATTTATACACCTCCCACCAAAAGCAATTTTTGAGTGTCCTCCTAGGATAGATTCACTCTAGGGCGAACGGGTCTTGCTACATGAATCCAAAATCTATTTTCATAGTCCTCTTCTCTTGGATCTGCACTCTTGATTCCTCTAGGTTTCATAGTCAAAAAGTTGAAATTAAATCCTGCAAGTGAGTTTTCGTGGCTTGAAATCTTTGAAAAAATTTACAAAATTGCACTATTGATCAATCTTCAATCCTTCTTCACTTGCAAATCTGCAAACACAAAGAGGGGGAAAATTTGTTTGTTTTTTGTGAATGGAGGTTTTTCTTGGTCAAACCCTGTTTTGGTAATTAAACCTCGAAATGGAATGAAACATGAATGGAAGGAATGATCAATGAACAATGCTATGTTGCAACTCTCCAAACCCTTGAATGGAGATCCTTAGAGGACTTAAATTTAACACATCTCTCCAAGGTCTTGATCTTGCATGAAATGGATCAATTTGATGTTAATCTTGATGCTTGAATTTTGACTTGAATGCTTGAAACCTACATCACAATATTAGCTCCAAAAACATGCATGAATGAATATAACTTTGATATGATGCTTGAGATCTTGAATGTTGATGTCTACTCTTGAACACCTTTGACATTAATCTTAGCTTTAAGAATGATTGAATATGAAATCTAGACTTTTTAGGATTTTAATTTGATAAAAATACCTTTGTATTTATAGGTAATTTTCTAATTTCTCAAAAATTAAACATCAAAGGCCTACAATTGCAAATTAATTTGAATCATAAAAATTCTGCCAAAACGTATTAAAAATTGGGGTCCTAAACTTAAGGGAGCTCCATTTTCCCTTGGAACATGGCTCAGGAAATATTCTCCAATAATCTTCTTGAGTATGTCTTCTCCATCATCATTGTGAACCATAAAGACATCTCTCAACCGGTCCACCATCAACCTCTGGAACTGATCGCACTCCACATCCTCAATTGTGATAAAATCACTCTTTGAGGAGGCATCACTCTCAATGTTTGCCATCATTGAACAATGAAATCTAAATGGTGAAAATTAAGGTCATTAACTTGGAATTTATAGAATTGAAAGGGAGTGGTAGGTTATTTACGCTAAATATTTTGTTGGGAATGGTTAATGATCATGAGGATAGTAATTTTGCCTAGGAATTTAATGAAGAGGGCTGTCAATGTGACATTGTTGCATTAAATATTCAAGGTCAACTAGATAAAATTTAAGTTTATTTCTTTGTTGAGATGGTTCACATGAGTATAATCGTAGGGAGATATATTTATTAAAAAAAAAAATTTGGGAACTACATGACACTTAGACCAAATAAATGCAAAATTCTCGGAATTGTATGATTCTTGTAGGGATGCATTATATTGCATGTATGAATTAAAGTGTTAAAATATATGTGAAGTTGACCTAGTAAATCATTTGGGATGATGAATAAGATCCCTATATTGCATTGCTCATAGTTTTTGTATAAAAACCTATTTGGTTAATGCCTTGTAGCATCTTGACAAAGTTTATATTGGTTAAGTGTTTTTTATATTCTACATAATTGGCCATAGATGGTATTAGCCTATTTTTCTTATTGAGATATTATGAGTTAAAGGTGATCCTACCTCGTGTGCAACCTTCTATTATGGGTTGTAATGTTGAAATGACCCTACAGGCTACATAATGGGAGTAAATAAGTTTAAAATGTAAAACTCCAAATCATAATGGTATTGTGTTGATAGATCCTAGTGCCTTCGTTATGTTGACCTTTATAAGAAAGTGGATATCATTATATCAGGCTTGTAATAGTGACTTGTGATGAAATATTGCGTAAGTCCCTTATGTGGTTAGTTCTTGCATAGTTGAATGATTAAGTCTGTTAGAAGATTAATCTTTACTTGGTAAAGGTTATTCTTTAAATGTATTTTTTTATTAACTTGTAGGAATTCCAAAGGAATCCCTACAAGTCTTTTATCTTTTTTTTCATCTCAAACATGTGTGAGGATGACTTATTTTTTAACTCCTTTATTAAGGAATATTTGTAACCACCTCCTTAAGAGGTGACGCTTTGCACACACATAGATGAATGGTGGCATCCATTGAGTTGAGAGTTACATTTTAACTTCTCCTTCTCACCTCTACTTATTGAGGTACCTCTCCTCTTATTCTTCAAGACTCAAGCAAGAAAGCCTAAGGTTGAAACTCTCTCTCTCTATATATATATATATATATTATTCTTTAGGAATTTTGCCTCCATTCATAATATGGGGGTTTTTTCTTATTTTTTCCCTTTAACAAATTCTTGTGTCTCTCTTGCTTTGGTGGTGCCTGGTTTTGCTACTTCACTCTATTTGGTAATCTCTTTCCTTAAAACACTTGCTCATTCATTAGTACTTTCCATTTCTCTTTATATTTCCTTTCAAAGTCATCTCTTGTATAAGTTAATATTTTTTTATCTGAAAATCATAGTACCCTTACTTGACCTTGTCTTGTGAGCAGGAAATAGAAGTGACCATATGCAATAAGTCCTCGAGGATATAATATTACAAATGAAAAGTCACGTACTAAGAGATTAACTTCTCCATATAATGTGTGGTTTCCTTTTTCATATGTCTTCTTGCATTGCATAAAAATTGAAAATGTTTGAAAGTTAAAAAAAATTGCATGGATGCATATAAATCGATATTAGAATTAATGCATGGAAGTGAAGTTGAGATGATTGGATGTTGGTAAGTTCTCTAGCACACTATGGAAAAAAGGTTTCATGTGGCTATTTACTCCCTCCATGTGACTAGTGTTAGTCACTCAGTTATGTGAAGTGTTCCAAGTTGATGATTTATTTTGATTTATTGATGAAAATATTTCTTGTGTTATAAGGACCAACATTTGTATATTTGGTTTTTCTTATGATCGGAATTAGTCACCAAACTCTTTTGAATATTAATTTCATGACCCTTGGTCATACTTGATTTATTGGTGAAATTGTTGATATTTTTTGACTTAGTGTTGAATTTTATGAATCTTCTCTCTTTTGGGTTTTATTTAAATCTCTTGGATGACTATTCCAAATGTTCACATAATTGGTTCTATGTTGTGTTAAGAGTTGTAACCTATCAAATTCACCATGAATAATGATAGAGTGTTTGAGGGAGTAGATTGTGAAGAAGTTTTGGCATATAGTTCTCATTGATGTCAAAAGGGAAAATCATGCAAGGAAGATTACTGGCATGATGAAAGAGGATTGTACATGAAATAGAGTTTCTCATGCAACTGAGGATGATGGAATTAATGGAAAGTGTCATTGATGTCAGGAGATAAAGTTTGTAGTGAATATGGGAGCATGGGTATAGGTTATCAGTGAATGGATATGCTACGATGTTGTCATTGACATCAAAAGTGTCTTTGATGTCAAAGGAGTCTAGAATTGATCATGCAAGGGATATGTTGGCATGATGATAGATCACTGGTGTGGTTAAATGATATGAAGCTTAGAGAATGAGTGTGAGAGCAATGGATCTGATAGAAAATAAGGTGGCAGATTCGATATGGGTTTTTTGAGAGCATTATAGTGATGTGCTCTACAAATCCAAAAGTTGATGAATATGCCCAAAAATGATTTATTTATGCTCTTAGATGATATTAGGGTTTACAAATAAACCCTAATGTGTATATAGTCATGGAGTCCTCAAAATGTTCTATTTCAATGGTGACTTGTTTTTGGTGGTTGTAGAGTTTGTCAAAATTGTTGAGAAATGGTGCCTCAAATGTACTAGTGTTCGGGCCTCTCCATTGTTAGAGAAACAATTGAATATCCTCAGGAAAAAGTTACTAGTTTGATCAAAATCTTATTGGGGGGAATTTTTTTTAAACTTAATTCATTGGGTTCCAAGTTTTTCTAACTTAGGTCATGGAGTTCTAGAGTTTCATAACCTCCCAACTTAGCGGCTTTGAGGTTCTCTTTGTTGTCGGCGAATTGTGGGTTTTCAAAACTTCATAACCTCTAACAAAAGGTTTTGAGGTTCAGGGTTTTAGTGACTTAGTGATGGAGCAGCGAGTCACAGGTTTTCAAAACTTCATAACCTAGAAAAAAGGTTTTGAGGTTCGGGTTTTTAGCGACTTAGCGATGGAGCGACAAGTCATAGGTTTTTATAATTTCGTAACCTCAGAAAAAAGGTTCTAAGGTTCAGGTTTTTAGTGACTTAGTGATGAGAAGGTAGCATTTTCTATGGGACCTGGTAAGGTGGATGTGGTAGTGGGACCCAACAGTAATGAAGGTACTCGGAAGGCGAGAAGGACCCAACCATAATGACTTGGATGACAGTGATGATGATGTAGACACATGGCATGACAAGATTAAGTAAACGGTAATCCACATCCTTGTTGAAAACTGCGATGTAGTGACATGGTGATGACATATCTAATGGACCTTGTATATTCTATGGTTATTTCATCGGTGTGACATTGGTGTATTGGTAGAAGTCTAGAAGGACTCTCTTCAACAGACCAGTGGAGATTAATCCATAGTGAATGAACGACGACCGTTGATGAAGATGGTGGGACCAAATAGTGGAAGGTGATGTATGCAATGAACTGCTGGTAGTGTGAATGGTAAATATTGAATGAGGAAGATTTGATGGTGCTCACAGAGTATCTGGTGGGACCTGACAAAGGAAGTAGCGAAGGTGATGATGGTGAATGGTGAAGAGTGGCAAAAAGTGATGAAGGATGATTTGATTGGTAGAAAAACTCACATCGTTGTTGTGAGTTGTGTGGTGATGATGTGGATGGTAAATGGCAACAACCCACAAGCCTCATAAATTTTGTGTGGGCCCAATGTTAGAGCTCGCAGGATAGCAAGCTTTGGACATGTGTCTTGGTGGACCCTGTGTATGGAAAGTAGTGTATGGAGGAGATATAAGGTGAAAATTGTTTTGTGATTGATCTAACCATGATCATCAGTTAGTGGAGATTGACAATGGAGATTTGAATGACTGCTTATCCAGCGGTCAAATTTTAAAGGCATGATGATGAATAGAGGATCATAGGATCAGGGCGCGAAATAAGACGATCGATGACCAAAACTCAAAGATAGAAATTTTAAATGGCTCTATACTGTGAACAAGGACTTTCACGTGAAAACTAACATAGAGGAAGGAAGTAATTGGTCCAACTACACTAGCAACCAATTTAAATGAAGATTTGATCTATTAAGTGGTGGTAAAGTTTGCAAAAATATTTGAAGATCAAATGAATAGGAGAATGCATTGAATGCATACACAATTCTAGGGTTTCATAGAGAATGAATGAAGAAAAAAAAATTGTAACAAAATTTTAAATGTTGGGTGGCTCGATGAAAGATATGGAAATATATGGTAAACTCTATCAAATATCTTAATTATGAGTTGGATAGTGGTGAGTGTCTCGAGGTAGAGTAAGCTTGCTAGTGAAGATAGCAAGTATGGAAAGCCTAGTAGAAGATTTGAGCTTATCTATATAGGTGAGAATCTTGAGGCAGATATTGCAAGTCAATGGAGACAAAAGACAATTGGATATGTCAAAATATTGAATCTATTCAATAGTGAAGAGTAGGTTACATATGCTTGTACAGAGAGAATTTTTCAGTCGCAGAGTGTGGAAAAATAAAGTTATGAATATGTAGTTGTGATGGTAAGAAAGTAGAGAGAGCAATAAAGAAGACAAAGAATGAAAATACAAGGAAGTCCTAGACTGTAATACAAAATATCATCTAGGTTTGCATTCAAAAAAGTGTAGATGTATGAGACACTATAGAAAGGGAAAGGTGTGCAGTGCAACAAGATAGAACAATGAGTTTTCTATGTGCAGAGCAGGGGTGTGTATTGTTGAGAGTCAAACTACAACAACAGAGTGTGAGTTGCACTAAGTGCAACAATGTATTGAATGTAATGATGTGTGATAGGTTTTGTAGAACCAAGTCTTATGCATACTTGTGTTTGTTATCACAGAGGTGGTTGCCTCAATATACTGAGTTGTAGCTCAGATCAGAGTGTTTTTGCATCCTTGAAGTGGTTGCTTCTAAACTAGGGAGTAGTTGCTTCCTTGGAGTTGTAGCTCCTAAATTAGGGTGTTGAATCATTCTTGAATTTTTAGCTTCTAAAGTAGGGATGTTTTGCTTCCTTGTAGTTGTAGCTCCTAAAGTAGGGTGTTGAAGCATCCTTGGATTGGTGCCCTAAACATTGTAATACAGATTTTGATTGTGAGGTTGGATTTGAGCAATAGACTCAAGCAACATTTCTCACTATGATTTTTCCTATTTTGGGTTTTCCATGTATATCTGGTGTTGTGGGAATGTCTGTGTTGATTGTTTATTTGAATGTTTATGTTTTCATCTTTAGTTTTCAATATACGCAATAAGATTTTGAGAAAGAAATTTGTGTAAAGTATTTGGAGCTAAGAAAATTTGCACAAATTTTTTGAGGGCTAATTTTTTAGTATCTACTGATTCACCCCCCTCTTAGTAGATCATTATGTTCCAACAAGAAGTACCGATCTTCTATTAATATCATGATTAATTTTTTCCATAAAGCTTGTGATGAGTGGCATAAGTGTTTCTATGTATGATCAATGATATGATATGCATTGTGTGGATAAACATGAGAAGATTTAAATTTCTCTATGTGAATGATATTAATGTATTCTTCGCATTCATGTAGGATGTGGTAAATTAAGGAAATAATGTCTTCTTGTATATGATTGATAAACTTGTGTATGAGTGATTGTGGTTTTTACTTTCTAGGATGGGTGTTGAATGTGGAACAATAAAGAAGGGTAGTCCTCTTTTTAGTATTTTCCATTTATTTTCAAATTCTTTGGCCAAATTCCAAATCATTGAAAAATGATTTAGCCTAGCAAATTTTATTTAATATAGTTCTCTCTCACATCCTGTAAATAAGACATTTCTATATCATATATATATAAGCATGTAGATGTTAGAGGTTACACAAGATTCCCCCCTACCCAAAATATTTCAAGGTAGCTAGGAACTTCTTGCAAGGTCAGTAGATCTTCAGGTGGGAAGAACTTCGTGGAAGTATAAACCTCATAGTTTGGTGGAAAAGAACCCAAATCATGATTTCATATTTTAAGTAGCCATGTGTAGATTGAGGGTAGCCAAAGACTTAATATATTATGTTCACATATCATTACTTTTTATTACTTAAATTATATGTCATCATTGGTATAAGTGGTATGCTTTTGTAAAATATGATAATACTTGGATTACACACTTGCACATGTGGAGATGTAACATGTATGCGTTTATTTCTCACCTTGTGAATATTTTATGTATTAATATCTATACATATCTATGATCAAATTGTGATCTAGTTTAAATCTATTTGTAGTTAGGAGTTGCAGTCTTTTGTCTTACAATATGTGATCTTTCCATGAGGTATTGATATTCAAATGAGCTAGAAATAACACAAGCATGTATAAGGAAAAATAGGAACATTAAAGAGGAATCACAAGAAACCCAACCAACTTATCAAAATACAAGGGTATGGTAAGAACAAGTATGCCCGTGCATGAATATAATTTTGAAGTTGTGAAAAATATGAAAAAATTGTTTCTATATTTTAAGTATTGAGACAAATTAAAGCTTAATTGGATAAGAAGAAATTTCTCAAAGGGTTTTTGAATTTGAATTAAATTTTGGGTACTATCATGGACTAAAGTGTAGTATTATTTTTATCAGTGCTACAAAAGTATCATCACCATCATGAGGGAAAGAACATTGTTGGAAAGAGGTAACCTAGCTTTGTAAACTTGAGCGGTAGTAATAGAATACACACACCCACTTAAAATTTGTTGCATGATTGTTCCAAAAAATGAGTGTGCTTGTTTTATCTTGAGTGTGCTTGCATTAATATCCTAAGTGTTTCGCCAAGTGTATTTTGTGAGTGTATGTAATGGATTTTTAAATGTTAAAGATGACTAATGATTATGCTTAGAGATTGTTATGTCTTGGAAAGCAAGATGATAAAGGAAGATACTTGTTTAGAAAATTTTGATACTCTATTTGCTTTAGTGTTTATTTAGTAAGACATTGGGATGATATCTCTTTCTAGTGGGGAAGGATGTTATGTCTCATTCTCTTTCATAAATTTAATTTTATAAATAGTTTAAGGCTTAAATTGCTTGCTTATTTTTTATTGAATTAAAATTTTATTTTTTTTAGTAAATAAAAATTAATGAACAATTGATACATAAGCATTCATTATATTAGTGCATTCTAAAGAAAAATATTTAACACTCATTGTTATATTCTAAACACGTTATGACTATGATGGTTTTCATATGTGCACTTTTATTTCAAATGCAACTTTAAGTTATTATAAAATATAAATTTTAAAGTAACTAATTTTAAAAGAGGAAATTAATTATTTGATTCGTAACACATGTGATAGTTTCTATTATTTCTATTTAATAATAAATTGATGGGAGTAATGGAAAAAGAGTGGTAGGGGAGAGGATCTAGTATTTTTGTACCCTAACTTTGCGCTTCTCAAAATCCTACGTGGAAATTTTAAATCACTCCAAATTTTTACAGCAGTTTACATGGCAAGTCCCCTGCTTATAACTTTCGTTTCAGGGCCACATTATCAAATATGATGCCACATCAACATGATTTTTTTCAAGGTTTCCAAAAAGGCCCAAAAAAAATTGCTACCAATACTTTGCATTCACATCATGGATAGTTGAGCCCTGATGTGGCATTGCATGATTGGTTGCTTTTTAGATCAAAGGGATACATTTTGTTTAAGCTAGGGTACTTATGTCACAACTATTGGGAATTATATAAACAAGTACTATCAAAACTGTTGAGCATTATATTAACAACTACTATCACAACTATTTAAACATACTCAACTACTAGGTCTTCTCCCCTATATCTTGGTCATGGGTTAATAAAGGGGAATGCCTATGCATAATGGAGAAAAGAAAAATAATGGTGGTTACATTTCATAAAGAGAAAGGGAGTGTTATTTCAATTTGTAATAATTTGCATGAAGGTTTTATTTTTCCACGAAGGCCATGATGAAAAGGGGGCTCCAGAGCTTACGTAAAGTGTCCAGACAACCTTATTACCAATACCTGGGACTACGCTATAAAATAGATGTAGAGGATTGCAGATCTAAGAGAAGATAAATATTAACATCACAAGACACCAGTAGAAGGTAATATAGTTTCTCGTGATCCAAGGGAGGAGTTAGTAGACTTCTAACAATTATTCTCTTAAATCTATTATCAGAGACATACAAAGGTTATAGGAACTATTATGAAGGCATCAAGTATGAGTTGTCTGATAACCTGAATCTCGATTTGGTATTTTATAATGATTTTATCATTCAAGTATTCTTTGGATTACTTATATCCTTATTCTACCTTATCGGTCTATTCAGGGGTGTCCAACACTCCAAGGAATAATGTTGTTTGGTATTTTAATTTCAATTATCTTACATGTTTAGGAACAAATGATTGTTTATAAATTTTTTGATTTTATGGTGAGGAGAAATGACATCATCTAAATTGATGAACCCATGTTTCAATTCCCCCTCAAGCATTCAAAGGAATCATGTTATCTCTTGTATCAATAACATTCACCCTATCTCTATGCAACTAATCTCACTTCTTGAAGAGTTTTCACAACATTTGTTATGCTTATCTATGATTCCATTTTTCCATGCATGTCTAGTAAGATACTCTCTAAAGCCAATTTCATTATGCTTCTAAAATATCTTGTTATTATTTTAAGCATGTCATATAAATACGCTATATTCAAATGATCACTCTCTTAAAGCATGAAGGAGTGTATTTTGACATTTAGGCAAATTCATCGACAACAATTCATCATTGGAAAATTCACTACCAAAAATTTACCATGGGAAAATTCACCATCATGACAAATTCACCTTAAGGAAAAATCACCACCAGTAATTCATAACCACGAAAAATTAATCACAAAATTTTAATATGATGAATTTTTCATCATAGTGAATTGTTGGTGGTGAATTTTCCTTGAGGTGAATTTGTCATGACGGTGAATTTTCCTAGAGTTGTGTAGTCCATATGCCCAAATTGCTTATAACTTGTACTCTATGTTGAATACACCAAATACTGAGAGGGGGGCTGAATCAATATTTTGCTAACAAATTAATTATTAACCATCCAATTATTAATCCACATCTATCTTGAATAGTGAACCAAAACACTCGTTACAAGATATTATATGGCTCACTATTAGGACTCACTATCCTTGAAAGAATCACAACCTAAATAAAAAATATGGCTTATAGCCAAGATACAAAAGGCGTGGCTTACTACCAAAAATGAATTGGAGAAGTGCGCGTTCCGATTAAGCTTTGATAATACCAAAATTTTGCTCCAGTTGTTGGTGTACAATCACTATGAACAACTTCACACTATTACACTTGTCGTATCACTCACATACCATAATCTATGTCTATATCAAGATATATCTTCTTTTATCCATCATACATGCATATATATATATATATATATATATAGTCATGACTCCCTTTATCAATTAGGTCGATCTATTTTTTTTTTTGATGAATTTTCTAGATATCTATATTAATAAAGATAAAATTACAAATTTACAAAAAAGGGGTGGGTGGTAAGAAGGAACACCCCAAATTTCACATGGGACCAGCCCAGAAAAACAAAAATAACAAATGGGCCCAGCCCAGAAAGTCCAAAAGATCACAAGTGCCTAGCCCAGAGGTTCAATAATGAAAAGAAAATTAGGTAGCCAAGGTAGTGCCAATAGATCCTGGGGGGTCCCGATCATCCAGATGTTTTCCCCATAAATCAGTAGGGTTTGGAGTGACATCAGGAGGAGCACCCCAACCATCATCAACTTTATCTTCATCTTTATCTTTATCTTTATCCTCGCGCCGAGGCGAGATTGCGAGAGCCAGCCACAGAAAAAAATTGGCAGTGGAAGGCCAACCAGAGCCAAAAGTAGGCGGAGTATCAGAGGACCACCCAGAACCACCACCACTACTCCTTGGTGCACCACTAGAGTGTCAGCCCTGACCAGGATGTGGCGGAGGAGAACGAGCCCGCCTGGGAGGCTGAGAATCCCGCTAAGAAGGAGGCTCGATGTGAGCTCGCATGGAATCACTTCGCTTCCGGCCCTAAGAGGGTGACGAACCATGGGAAGAGGAGGGTGAATCAAGGATTCAAGCCATAGTACATAAAGCATTGCCCTAGTGGTCCAGGAGAACCTGTAGGTGAGCCACTTCTAGTGCAACCTTATTGGCTTGCACTTGAATCTGTAACATTACATTAGAACATATAACTACTTTAGCATAAAGAGACACATTAACATCTAAATGAGAATGATAAAATACACAAGCACTTCTATCTTTCTAGATATTGAAGAGGATTTCCACTCTAAAAGTGTGCCAAAGATGGGTGAACTTAGTTGGGGTTTCAGGTAGGTCCCCCAACAGAACCATATGCCACGAAAAGGGTTCAAGCCTAAAAGGCTGAAAAAAATCATGGATCCAAGTCCAAAGCTGCTGAGCTCTGGGACAAAACCAAAAAAGGTGCTTGAAGCTTTTTGGCTGCCCACAAAAAGGGCAACAAGGGTCAGAGACCCCTAAATGAACCAGCCGAGAACCCATAGGCAAGCCTTGGAAAAGAATACACCAAGCAAAGTGGGCCAGCTTCGGATTAACAATTGCAGACCAAGTGGCATCAAACCTCCTATGCCAAGTATGAGCCTAGGAGTTAAGAAACCACCTTTGGTTTAAAGAACTGATCATAGGAAAATGGGGTGAAAGCCACCTATAACCAAGCCGCGACTTGTAGCTCCATAGAGGAGTATCTGGAAACCATTTCCAATCTTTCCACCAAGGTTTGTGCCCACAAATGCCAAATTTGTAAAGAATTTCTACCAGAATGGTGCTCACCAGCTCATCAAAAGTAAAAATATCCTGGTTTTAAAGACTGTATTGGGTTTTAAAAGCATCCCACTACAAAATACACATGGTATGCCGGTGGAAGAGCTGATGCAGTGTATGAATGCCCTTCTTATGAAATCTGAGAGCTTTGAGCCAAGGTGACTTAGCCAGGGGTTGACCATTTTGAGCCAAAAGGGGAGACCACCAGAGGTTATGCTGGTTGATGGAGAGCCCATCACGAAATCCAGCCCCAGCCCAATGGAGCCAAGGCTTAATAGTTTCCCAAGAATTCCAAACGCTTTTGGCCACAAAGGAGCCCATAATTTGAATTGGCTCCCTCCTAACCAGAAGGATTTTGGAGATCGATTCCTTTCCAAGCGGGTCTGTGAATAGGAAAACTAGACTGAATACAATGCCTAAGGACAATTTTTTAGGCTTTATCCCTAGTAAGAGCACATATAATCCACTTGACACAGAGAGCAGTCCCTTGTCATTGAGTGGAGAGCAAGCCAAACCCTCCTGACTCCTTGGGAAGACAACAAAATTCCCAAGTGACCCGATGAAATCCCTTATGGGTCTTAGAAGAGGCCCATAGAAAATCGTGGAGCAATTTCTCAAGCCTGCTATAGGTTGCTTTAGAAGGAGCCCAACAGGAAGAATAGTAGATGTGGGTGGCAACCAATATTTTAGAGCACACCTGGAATTTTCTAGCCAGAGAAAGAGGCTTGGTAACCCAATAGGCCAGCTTCTGCTCAACCCTAGAAAGCATGGCTTGCCAGAGCTCTCGAGGGGAAGCCTGAAAGGCAAAAGGGATGCCTAGAAATCGAAAGATTTCACCCTAACCAATCCATTTCCAGTTATAAGTTTGAAGCCATGCAAGAGTGGGGAGCACCAACTGTCTGTAGCACAAGGTCTTGTGCCATTGAATAGTAGAGTCGGACGCAAGACAAAAAGTATCAAGGCATTCAAGGGTAGCAACGATCGATCCTTCTTCCTCTAAAAGAGTGAGAAAGGAATCATCCACGAAGTGCCCATTGATAAGCTACTCTTGAAAGTCTGAGAGAGTGATTCCTTTAACACGTTGCTAGGAGATAGCATTAGCTAGGAGATATCCAAAGCCCTCAGCAGCCAGAACATACAAAGTAGGGGCAAGAGGACAACCCTAGTGAATAGAACGAAAAAGACCAAATGTAGAAGACTGGTGGCCATTAATGGAGATGCAAGCCAAGGTGTCATAAAAAAACATACGAATAGACTACAAAAAATTGGACCCAAAGCCCAAGGCCTGTAACATCGTAAGAATGAAAGGCCATTCAATATGGTCATAGGCTTTGGCAAAATCAATTTTAATGAGCACTAGTTTTTGGTTCGACTGCCAAGCCCACTCCATGCCTTCCCAAACAACAATAATGTTATCAAGAATGAGCTTGGATTTAATTAAACTAGTCTGTTCAGGATGCACAATCTAAGGCAATAGCTAGTGGATTTTTAGAGCCAAGGCTTTGGCAATGATTTTGTAAGAAACATTAAGAAGCGTGATCGGCCACCGGTTGCAAATATCCTTCGGATCCCCAGGTTTAGGTATGAATTTAATATTGCCTTTATTTATTAAATTACCTAGAGAATTAGTTTGAAAGGCTTTAAGATAAACATGATACAAATCACTCCCAATACAATCCCAAAGCACTTTATAAAATTCACAAGGAAAGCCATCAATCCTAGGAGCCTTATCATTGGCCATGGAGGAAACAGCTTCCTTGAGATCATCAATTGTTAACAATTGATCACAGAAAGTAATCTGGGCTGTAGAAAGCCTATGTGGCACAACAGTAAGGTAGCTCTGAAGGGCTTGCTGGCACGCAAGCGTGGGGTCCTGAGCCATGAAAACTTGCTCATAGTGGTGCACAAAAGCTTGGAGAATGTCAGGTAGCTCAGAAAGCACTTGGTTACCATCTTTGATGGCTTTAATTCCTGGGGAAGAGTGCCTAGCATGAAGAGCCAAAAAAAACTCTTTGGAGGCACAATCACCAATTTTGAGCCAGTGGAGTCAAGCCTTGATTTGAGAACCTCTGGCAAAATAATTATCTGCCACTTGCTGCTGGTGTCTTAAGTCCACCACCTGGACTTGATGTGATGGGGAAAAAGTACAAGCTGCTAAGGCCTCCATAGTAGCACGCAAGTCGACAGTGGTGGCCTCGTAAGAACATCAACAAAAGATAGCAAGCCAATGCCCATAAATGTGCAGTATGAATGATGGCATCATTCCACCAAACAATCCAGTCGGTATGGCCAGGAGGACGACACTCTAAATTCCACACTTGAAGAATGTGGGCTAGGGTGGGCTTGTGATAGAGCAAAGACGTGTTCAAGAAGAATTGAGTCTTACACGTGCGAGGTTGACAAGAAACCCACTCAATGCGAAAATAAATTGGGAAGTGATCTGAAAGGGTCACATCCACTAACAGCTTCACAAGCAATGCAGAGCTCATGAAGGAAAAAAAGGACTGAGCTAAGATCATAGCACGATCAAGGAGCTTAAAGACTCTATCAGAACCAGCCCTGTAATTACACCAAGTGTGCCAGAGGGAATGAGAATGGTGGTAACCCATATTGGGATCGAAAAGCCCCAATTTATTGCACATGTAAAACCACGCCTCCCTTTCACTCACAACCCAATGAAAAGGCACAGTGCAATTCTTATCATATGCCATTTCAACCATGTTGAAATCCCCACAGAGCAACCAAGTGGCAACTAACAAAGAGTCAGCAATCCAGCGCCAAAGCAAGAAATGCTCCACGACATCATTAGAGGCATAAATATTAATAATCCCGAAGGAATTATTCTCAATATTGAGAAGAACCCTGACAGCCTGCTGGGAGGGTTCAACCCCATGGTCCACCACATAAGAAAGCAGTCATGGGGCCAAAAGAGTAGCAGCTCTACCACAACCAACGTCATGCAGAGTGAAAAACATAGAACTAGCTGGCCAAATAGAACGACAAGCCGAAGCAAGCAAAAAACCTAAAATTTTAACTTCTTGGAGACAAAGCACTTCAATCCCTAGGTAATTCTTCAAAGTATTCCTAACATAATACTTCCTTGAGAGGTCAGTGAGACCTCGAACATTCCATGAGAGAAAATTCATGGAAAATCTTCCATGCTTGTAGAATCCCGATCCTCTTCACCTAGGGAAGAGAAGTTGTTCTTAAAAAACTCTTGCGGAACATAAACTAATTGAATAGAGGGAGAAAATCTCTATTTTTCTGGCACATATTCACCTTCTTCCAGTGGAGGAGATGGATTGCAAGAATGCCGCTGGGTCCCCACAGCGGAGGACAAAGCCGGTTGAGCACATAAAATAGTAGCTGGCTGGATCGCGGCCTTCGGCCTAGGTTGAAAATAGCAGAAGCAACTCCTGAGGGAGTAGCAGTCCCCTTCTTTGAAGGGTTTGAAACCTACTGGGTTGGTTCTAGGGCCTTGGGAGCTGACCCAGCACCAGATGACTTATTCTTTTGAGTTGTAATCGTAGTCCATTTTGTGTCTGCCTTAGCTGAAGGCTCTATTAGATGAGGCTTTTCAGCACCCCGTGGCTGAGAGGTTGTATGGAGAACTGTTAAAGGGCAATCTCTGATCTTGTGATCAGTTGATTGACACTGGTAGCACGTGTTGGGAAGGTTAAAATATGTGATTTTCTAGGTGTGGTGAATATCCCCGATTTGAATATCTACAGACTCTTTCAAATCCTTGGATAAATCAACTTCCACACAAACCCTCTTTTGAGGACGGGCTTGAAAGAACTTATCAAGTACGATGCAAACAACCCTTCCCAGAGAGGAAGCAATATGGTTCAAGAAGGGCACACAAGGCAAAGGCAACCCGGGAAAATCAATCCAGACCGGAACACACATTTTGGTGTCCTCGGAGATAGCAAAATGCTGGTTCCAAGCTTGGAAAACCAACAAGGAAGAGCAAACATACCAGGTTCCATGACCCAAAATAGCTTGGAAATGATTAACTTCCACAAAGCGGAACAAAAAAAAACCCCTGGTCAGGTTTTGGACCATATCAAGGTGGACCCCATGAGGGACCCAGGCCTTGTTAACCCAGTCTTTTAGCACACTTTCGAGGGGAGTCCTCCCAAATAACCCACAAGGGTGTGTTGTTCAAGCCATTGGCATGCAGAATCAAAATCAGGTAAAGGTAAAACTACATTAGTAGGGGCGTGAGAATGCTTACCTCGTGAAAGATTTTCGAAACAAATTTTTGAGGGCATTTGTTCGGTGGGGGAGCCGTTAAACTATGTTGATGAACTGCTAACACCAGAAAAAATTGTTGGGTTAGAATCGGTTGAAGGCATAATAAACCCCTAAAACCATAGTAAATGTGGTCGTACTAAATGAAGGAAACAATTTCTTGCGAAAGAAGCGTGGTATGACGTAGGAGGGGCCACAAATGACCTCAGAAAGCACAAAACCCTAGCAGAGCTCATGCATTGCTATCAACAATTAACTGTCTATCAAAAAAAAAAGGTCGATCTAATTGAGTGCACACTGAATTGAAATTGACTTGTCAACCCAATTCAAAATTCCTTTTGGCGCACATAACAAAAGGTGTCATCCAAACATTAGGTCGGCTCAGACCTAATGTGGAACACACAAAGGACAAATAGTTCTTAACCTTTTTGGTCAAAATAATACTGAGCTTTTGTCACTTGGATAACTCAATTGGATCACATAGATTTGTTAAGAACTTGTTTATAGCTGTGACTGACACTCTTGAGCAACATATCAAAAACTTATGGAGTTTACTTTTACTAAGAGGATTTCTAGACCAAAATACTAGATCAACATGGATGCAAAAATTACTTAGCTACCAGCCAATGTTGGCATCAATGACAACAAACCCATAGGGCATCTTCTTCATTCTTCCAACAATCTTCCCCTTTTTCATTGATGGCAACATGTGTTGATAAATAAACTTTCTTAAAAAATTCAAAACAAAATTATGCTCAAATTCGCATAATATATGCACAAGACACAAACATATAACATAACATATTTATACATACTCTTATCCTCATCTGCTCTTCTCCCCTTTTGATGTCAAGGAAAAAGGATCGGGAAAAAAACTTCAAATTAGGAACTAGGGGCACCCTGTAACTCATTGAGAATCGCTTCCCAAGTTGGATTTCCATCATACCAAACTCCTTTTTCCCTAGAGAGAGTTTTATGTAGAGATTCTATTTATACCAAGAATTCTTCTCCTTCTTCTGGAGTGGATGGAGCAATGTTCATTTTCTCAAGTTTTTTTCTTCCTTCAATGCATTTTATATAGAGACATGTCTAGACATAGCTAGGTCTCCAAGCTAGGTATACCGTCTCATAGAATTTTTTTGTTTGCCTCTATAGGATGAAGAATTCACTTTGAATATATTCAATAGAAACCCACCTAACATAGTTTCTATCATCTGCAATCTTATAATCTCTTGAGGCATCAACAAGTTGAGACTCAATTAAGTCCATTAAATCCTTGATACCTCAAGTGGCTTCTAGCCACCTCATGTAGTAAAAAAATAGTGGTTGGGCTTCCTCATCACATTCCCTTACCTCTTTCAAAGTTTGCAAAGCCTTATCACGTGTAATTTTACACTTTTCTTGCAGAAACAATAGTATTTTCTTTAGTAGACTTAACTCCACTTCTTTTGTAGTTTGTATCTTAAGATTAGACATATACTCTTTGACCGAATCAACTATAAGCCTCAAGTTTTCAATTGGGGCTAAAGAGTTGTCTCCTATAAATCTTTGATAGTTTCATTTATTAATTCATTTCCCTTTTGATATGACTATGTAAGCTCTTGTGCAATAGAGTTGAGTAAGGTTTCACCTAGTTTTATTCTGTCACTCAGTGTGATCTTTGTCAAATCCACATAACCTAGGTAGATGGTAGCTTAACTAGCTGAGGTGGAAGCATAAGCTAGATTACAACTTGTCTTGAAAGAATACCTTTAAGAGTACTTCTGGATGATTCTTCGGATGGATTTGACGGTTTAGGGCCTTTGGTGATTTCTCCTTCAACTAGAATGGATTTCTTGTCTTCGTCCTTTTCTTCTTCTTTTTCTTTCTCTTCTTTTTCTTTCTCTTCTTCTTTTTCTTTCTCTTCATCTTTTTCTTTTCTGGATGACTTTTAAGAAGATCTATTTTCTTTTTTCCTTCTATCATCATCATCCTTGACATTATTCATCTTTTTCTCCTTGTTCCCTTCACTTTTGTTCCCTTCACTTTCCTCTTTTTTTTCTCTTCCCTGTTCCTGGTGGATTCTTGATGTTCTTCTATCTTTTCACTAGATTGATCTCTATGAAGGTCACCGGACCTCTTACTTGTAGTTTATTTTGTGTCATTTAGAGGGGCGGGGGTCTCTGAAGTACCAAGTGTCTCATCAACAGTCTCCAAGATTGGGTTATCCATTACTTCTGCAATAGTAACATGTTCCTATGTCTGAGTAGTGTGAGACGAAGAACTGGTTCTTGTCTAATACCTCCTTGTTAATTACTTGATCACATCCTAATTTTCTTGAATTACTTTTTCAACATATTCATCTTCCTTAGTCATCAACATGTTAACTCTTTTCTTGACTCTAAACAATGTAGAACATTCTTTCAATAGATTTTCAGTTTCTATCTCCGAAAAAGTTGAACTAATGGATTTTAAGGCTTCACTTCTCATCTTGTCTTCAACACTTAAAGCCTCTTGTCTTCTAAGTACTAATTTTTTCCACACATTTTGAGTAACCTTAGACTATATGTTATCCATATTTATATTACAAATAACTATGTACTGAGTAAAAGAACTTATGATGGTTTCTTTCTCTTCATCATTAACCTTATCATATAACTCAGCAGTTGGCATAAGGTCATTGTCAATCATATTATTTACTAAGGCTCCAAGAAATAAGGGTGGTTGATGACTTACCAGGGGAGAAACATGTGTGTCCTCCACAAGATCATATGATCCTTCTTAATTCTTCTTTGTGTGTACCTTAATTCTGTAAGCATCCTCCTCTTCCTCTTTTTCCTCATCAATGGAGATATCTACTCTGGTTTTGGCTCCTTCACCGGAGGTACTACCCTTTTTGTTTCTTTTTAGATGTTGCTCCTATTTTAAGCTGAGTTCTCTTTGTTCTTCAACAACATCACTCAAACTTATTTTCCTATCAACCTTTTGTTTCACTCTTCTTCTTCCTGAAGCAACAAATGGTGCAGTAGAAGCTATGCCCTTCTTCATAGATGCCCTGATGTTGGGACCGATAGGGGAAACAACATTAGAAGATGCAAGGATAATTTGTTCTTTCCTTTTCCCTTTCTCAACATTTGGACCATTGGGGGTCGAAGAATTGGAAATAGGTGTTGTTGTAGCATCGAAAGATGGTCTTTCTGATTTTCTAGGTTCAGAGGACTATTCAACAAATTTGGGTTTTCTTTCATCAAGGGCCTCCTTCAACTGTTTTATATCATCCTTAGTGTATGTATGACCTTGGAAGAAGGCTTCAACCTTCTTTCTTCTCTTAGATGCAGTTGCCTCCAAATGAATTTCAGTAGATTTCTCCTCATATGTATTGTTCTTAGGTAGAGAGGCGTCCTTAAGACTAGCTAATAGAATCTTAATGTACCTTTTCGCCACTTTTTCTTCAATCTCATATCCTCGAGGTTCAATACTTCGTCATCGAACTCCTTAGAATCCTATCCCTTTCATGCATTTCATTCTGAAATATTGCTAAGAAAGCAATTAGGGCATTGTTTTGTGCCCTAAAATTTCCTAGAATATGCAAATGGTCAAAAATTTGATGAGAAACTAGCCTAGTGTTATACCTTTTCTTCCTGGTAACTCCCTCAGGAAATAGAATAACAAACAAACAACTAGAGTGTTAAATTTAAAAACATGCTTCTTCGCCTTTGTCATACTCAGGTTTTTGATAAGTTACAACCTAAGCAACTCACAGAGATCAAAATCCTTTCCATTCACCACTATTTCATAAGCAGTGTGAATTTTGTGGATGATACTAAATTTTCTCTATTAGTGAAGTAGATTTTCTGCCAAATCAGAATCACAACATACTTGATGGTAGGGTTTACTATAGACTTCATGGTTAAAGCTCTTCCATCAAACTTAGCACCAGTCAACCTTGTGACTTCATCATTTTTCATTGCCTTTAGAACTGAAATGGGTCCAGTATCACAAAGACCAGTTATAGATCAAATTGAATCCTTGTTGATAAGCCCTAATTCATTTTTCCACATAATATTTTTATGAACCCTATTGAGGGCCATTATGAAAAATTTCACCTCATTCTCACTGGAAAAGTTCAAAAATAATTCTAAACATTTAGCCTCATTCAAACTAGGTTTTCATATTCAACCTTAAGCAAGAGGTCATCTCTCATCAACTCATTGTCCAACAAATCCTTTAGCTCTTGGTGATTGAATTCTTCAATCTTCCCATGAAAGTATGTTCTTGGATCTTCAGTGGGTAGAACATGGCTTAGAATGTGCAAGAACGCACCCATAGGGTCATTTTCATATACTTTCCATGAACATCTTCTAAATATTAGTTGGGGTCTCTCAGAAATTTCCACAACAGTGGTGTTGATGTGTTTTTTATGCACTTCTCAACATAGGTAATGCATAGGTGCATCACCTCTTTTGAAAGGAAATATGCAACAAGAAGTTGTTGGAAATTACTCGAAGGTCTCTCGGGTGTCAGGTCATGACTTGCATGGAATATCTCAGTTGATGTTTGATGTGATCTTGTAGGTAATCATAGGGCGGACATATGGAAGTTAGGCTACAATAAATTTGAGTCTTAGGATAGAGTTCTTGAAGTGGGAAGTTGGTGCACACTTTGTTGTAGGTTCAGGAAGCAATCTTAAACTCCTATTTTGGTTTGAGATTTGGCTTTACAATGTGCAATGAACCTTAGCATAGGTTAATTATTTAAAAAAAAAAAAAGAGTAGGGAAGAGAGGAGGTTCCTACATCTACAATTGACCATGAACAGTGATCATGGAGGTTTCTACTATGGACAACTTCCTTAAAACAAAATTTCACTTAACCAAAAAAATTATAGTATCATGAAATTTGTGCCATCTTCCAAGGACTAAAAATATATTACCATTCATTCATCATGTACATGCATGAACAAAGATAAAAGGTTTGAGGCAACTTTGAATTTAAGTCCAGACTAAATTTACATAGCCATCTACTAGCAACAAACAACCAAAAGTATGGACTAGGAAGGCATCTACGCAGCAGAAATCTTCACAACTACAGAACATTACTAAATATATTAAAGAAAACTGAAACTAACTAAATCAGCTAACTATGAGAGATGAACCATAAAACATGCAAAGAAACTCAGAAATGCACCAAAGTAAATGTATTTCTATTATAATTTCAGCAACATGTCATTACAACTCAACTGTCTCTTGAAAATGAGAGGAGACCCCCTATTTATAGTGTCCCAAAAGTAGAATGAATGGCCAAGATTGATTTTCATTTTATGACAAAGATTCACTACAAACTAGGGTTCTAGCTACCCCCACAATATATTACATTTTAAAATACATCTTTTTCCTTATCTCTATTTTTTATTCTAGTGGCAATACTATAGCATTTTGTATTTTTGCTAATTGTCTTTGCTGCAACTATTCTATTAGGAATTCTTCATCAATAATAGGGTTTCCCTCCCACTTCTTCAAAGCAGTATACTCCATGAACTTCAAGATTAGTGGTTGGAGCTTATCAACCTCCAAAATATTGGATTGTAGCATTTGGTAACTCCACTCCTTGGATCTATCGGTGAGATCTTCCCAGTCTTCATCATACTTGGCAGCGTGGTCCCTGAACAACTTAGACTGGGTGAAGGCTCGAGCAGAAAAATTCATGAAGTCAGTAGTGATCTCGTCTAACATTCCATCGTCCATCTTCTTCTGGAAATGAGGCTTTATCTTCTTTGGATCAACTTGGACAATAGGCACATTGTACCCCATTATTAGCTTCAAGTATCGATTGCAATCTGCCCAAACATCCCTAGCCCAATCGATATCTGGATCTACCTTTTCAAGCACCTACTCCAACCTTTCTTTTCAATTTTTAGAATCCTTCTTCCATACATCCACTAGCCAATGATCATCCTTCTTGAATGCAAGCTCTTTTTCCCAACTCTCGCTTGGCAGTTTGAAGATAGCCTCAATCTTCAAGTAGGTAGACTCATACCTCCTTGGGAAGTCAGTGCAGAGTTTACTTGTTCCCTCAAGAGACATTTGTACATCTAAGAACTTGTTTGTTGTCCTAATAGCGTGATTGATTCCCATGTTTCTAGTATACATAACCTATCGGAACCAGTTCTCTGTGGTCTTATCTAAGTTCTTTCTTTATTGAAGCTTGTCTATTTTCTCTTTGGACAACAATTGTGGTGGAGCCGAAGATGTGGTAGGCAGTTCCTCTGCTGATGACCATTGTTGGGTGTAGGTTGTTAGATCATCCACCTGTGCATTGAGTTCTTCCTTTGAAATCTTATCTTGTTTTATCATAGGCGCCACCATGGTGACAAAATCCTGAAGGTGATCCACTTTAGTTTCTCTGGTGGCCATCCCCAAGTCAATGGTGGAGACGTTGTAGCTTATTCCTTCTTCTCCCAACACTAGCATAGCTACTTGCACTATTCTAGATCCAGAGGCATCTATTGTCACCTTTGATCAAATTTTAGGCTACTTCTCCTTCTTAGTGTTGATCTGAGCTCAGGCCAATATAGCCTCCAATCTTGTTCTTGGACCCTTCAGAGTAGGAGCTTTCTTCTCCAGTTGTCTTTCTAATAGATCAAGCATTGAGGAACTTTATTTGGGTGATTCCTAGTCACCTTACTTTTCATATTTCTTGATTTTAATATCTTTATCACTAAGATCCTCTTTCTTCATCCTCGTATCTTCCTTTTCCTCATTGAAGTCCTAGATGAATATTGTGTGTTTGATGGGGAATTTAGTGGGTAGGCATTCCTTGGGGTTGTCTTCCCCTTCAGTATCTCTTTCTTCCTTTTCTTCATCATGCCCATGCTCCTTGGGCTGCTCAGTCTTTGGATTCTTGTGAGTTTCAGCCTCTTCTTTATCTTACTATTCATCATGAGGGAGCACCTCCTCATTATGTTGGGGCTATAGTCATGTTCCTCTATTGGAGACTTATTGTCCCCTACCTCTTTGTCGATAGACTTTTCTTCAATGATAGGCTAGTTTTCAACAGCCTTCTCTTCAATCTCCTTGAGTTGCTTGGCTAGTTCCTCTTCCAACTCGGGATCAAAATTTTCTTCAATAATATTGGCACCTGAATCCCCGCCATTATCATTGAAGGATTCATAGAAGACCTCATCAATTTCTCAATGCTCATGATAGTCATCCACCTCCTCTTCCAGCCTCTTGGCTACCTCCCTTTGTTGTATGTTCAACTCCTCATAAATCTACATGGTGGCCTCCATTGAGGGTGATTCAGTAGGAGGAGGAATTGGGAGTCCAATTATTACTTGCGCAATGGTAGCCTGCACTACGGGGTTCACAAACATCCCCAAGAGTTCAGATGGCATGTTTTTCATATACCTGGTGAAGGACTCTGGGAGCATGAGAACATGCATTGTAGTTGCTATAGTGGAATTTGGAAAAGAAAATGATGGGGACATGGATGATGAGGAAAGTGGGGAGGTGGTAGCTGAGGAGGAATCCACTGATATGACTTGTGTTGTAGGAGAGGTAGAGGCAAGGTGGATAGATATGTCCACCACAGACATAGAGGTAGCAACTATTGCATGTGGGATAAGCGAGGTGATTGAAACAATGAAAATGGTTTCAGTAGTGGATATGATAGGTGGAGAATTTGGTTGATCAGCCTCCATTTCCTCTCCCTCATAGAGTGGGTCCTCTTTTATCATAGGAATTTTAGTGACGCTACCTGATTTCTTTTATTTTCCTTGAGCGAGTGAGTGGAGGGGAATTCAACATCTCTCCTATTGATGCAATAGCTACCCCACCATTTGTTCCAATTGGCTCACTTCCGAGCCCTTCATAAGTGAGGATTTCCTCTTGTTACTTCAATCAGGAAACTTTCCTATCAATCCATTCTTTTGTACGAGCCTCAATGGGATTGGTCAAAATGTTGAGGTCATTGACCTCTTTCTTGTCCCAATCGATTACTAGAAGTAGTAGATTGGCAACTACAATATATCGGGGGTCTATCACCGTGCTCTCATCTTCTTCCACCTAATCAAGCACATGGAATAGGTTGACCTTCTTCACAAAGTATGCGTTCATCCGCATATAATTCCTTATTTGCACCTCATGGTCATCCTTACAATTGGCCTAGAAGTCTTCAATGCTAAGAAGATGGCCATATTCATGTCCAAGCACCTTCTTGATGTTACCATAGGGATCCATCCATGGTCGGGCCATGTGGAGTCTGAAATGATACTTGGCCAATTCCTTTTCTGACTTTTGGGGACATTGGGAGGTATGGAGCTCATACATCCCCTGGCCAAAAGAAAGGGGATAAGAAACGATTGCTAGATTTTTTATGCTTAAGAGGGTGTGCACAGGTTGCAACTGCCGAGAAAGCTCCAACACTATTATCCGATCATTGTGATATCGGGGCAACTTATTTGGTCTTTCTGAGAAGCCTTGAGTGTGAATGTATGTAAATTTTGGATACTAAATGAACAAGAAAGCACTATGGGAGACTCTCCTCTCAAAGTCATTCCTGAGAAAATTGATGATATAACCTATAAAAGTGTCATTTACCCTGCAGTAGTCTTTCTTAAAATTCTTGAATTACAACTGAGGGTACCTGTCATAGACCTTGAGGTCCTTGCCAGTTTCTTCATCCGAAGCTCTAAACAAACCACTATATTGCTTCCATTCGGCCAATGAGTACACTAGGTAAGATGTCATGTAGAACGTGGAGGTCTTTTTGATAGCCATGAACTGCTCGTGAAAGAAATAATTGATTATTCCACCCTAGTAAAATGTGGTATCCTCTTCTCCATGAAGAATCTGTTAAACAAAGTAAACCATCCATTCTTGAAATTAGGTCGCAATAGGCAAGCCCAACACTTTGCTTAGCAGGGTTACTAGATCATGATAGTCTTCATAGAATTCACTGTGAAAGAGCTCCTAGGGAACCTTTACAGTGTTTCCCCTCTTCTCCTTGAGCCAATGTTGATTTATAAGCTTCTTCCATTTACTTGGGTCTTCATCCCACATTGCCTTGCACTCCCTTATGGTTGGAAATTACATCTCCTCGAAGGTAGGGATATGAAAGTTCTTTGTTATTCCTTTGGCTGACATGTCAGCCAACACATTTCCATCCTTGTCCACTATTGTTCTAGTTTCTGGCTGGTACGCCTCCTTGCAAGCCATCACTAGTTCGGGGCGACAAGAGAGGGAGGGAAAACTGCAGTTTTGGCAATCCCACTGCTTCTAATCAATCTTGTGTTCTCCATCTTGGGGTTGATCCTGATCCTTTATGTGAATTCATCCATGCCCACATGTCCTATGTTGGTGTTGGATACCTCTTTCCAATCTATGGTGGCTTTAGATTCCAATGGTTCCCCTTGGAACTGGTATTTCATTTGGTCTTTGTCTTCTTTTCCTTGAGGAGCTTTTCTTATGTTCTTCGCTTTGTCTTTATGTATGACTGCCCCCAAGGGTCCTGCATCTGATTCCATGTATTCTATAGACAAAGGGATGGTGAGAATAATCAAGCATGAAGACACAAATGTTAGCCAAAATCCCTACAAAAAAGTGTTAGATTGGAGCATACAGTAGCCAAGAAATCTAACATTTATTCTAGGTGATCTTTAGTCATTCACTAAAGAGACTTTGGATAGTCTGGGTCCCAAGGGTTGGAATTCCCTAGAATGATAGCTATTTTGAAGGGTGAACAGGGCAAGGCAGTTTGCATGGTTTCTCTCGTCTTCAGATTTAGATGAATTGAAAGGTCCATGCAGGAGAGGGTCCAATTTGAGCATGTGGGTCATGATTTTTTTCTAGATTGAGAGGTGTTTGGATCATCATTGGGGTACCCAGAGTTATGAGGAGGGAAAGTTGTATGGAGTTTGTCATTTGGAACGGCTCTAATGAAATGACATTTCAGGGTAGAGTTTCGGAGTTCGGGACCTATGATGCTGGAGGAGGGCTAGCATAACTCCTTAATTGTTTGGGTGTTCAGATCAAGAAGGTTAGGAAGTTGTTTAAGGATGGTCATTTTGAAATGGAGGGCAATGAGCGGAAGTCTGGTGGGAGCAACCTAGCGAATTGGACCTAGACTTAGACTTCACTTTTGTGCTTCTTCACTGAGTTCTACCAATAGTCGAGGTACCAAGCCTCGGAGGTCAGAAGGACATGCTAGATTTTCCTTTTTGCAGAGGTCGAGATGGGACAGAGTCCCAATGGGAGAGGTCTGATAGAGGGGACCTGACAAGAGCTAAGACACTTAGGTTTTATCTTTTTCACTCATGCATTATTGAGAAGTTCAGGATTTGAGGGGCAAAAGGTGGTCATCTGATAGCCGTTAGAAATGAAAATGTTGCAACGGAGGTCCCTAGATGAAACTCCAAGGGCTAAGACCTAAAATGTGTTAAGGACGTGACAGTTTCATTTTCAACTCCATCGGTGAATCGAAAGGCGGATCCCGAGTCTCAAGTGGAGAAGGTTGAGAGGCTATTTGGGAATAGCGAAAGATAGACGACTTCCCGACAATGGAATCTCATGGGAGTGGGCCCATCAAACATGCCTGGAGGCAGGGAGTTCATTTTTTGTTAAATTTCAATGATGACCTGTTAAGGGAGATCCGAGGTCGTGGACCTGAGGAGGTATCTCGCCGTTTCGAGATCATTTTTATTTTGAAGTTTCATCGATGACGATGGGGAGTCTTGGACTTAGATGGCACTATCGCTATGTAGAAAGAATGGTGTTGGGGTGATGAAGTTCCATATTCAATTACTTGGTGATTTGATGGGTATTCTCGAAATTCTATTACATGGGTTTTCTAGAACTAGCCTTCCTCTATCAAATGGATGCATTTTTATCCTTTTCTAGCCATTATTTTAACCTAAAATCACCAAAATCATTGTGGAAGGGTGGAAAATTAACTTACCATAAGAATCCAGTGAAGGGAGTTGCTAAATCCGTGAAGGAAGGCGGCAGACTCGAAGGCATAAATCGATGAAGGCTTCAAATCTCTGCAATTGCTCTAGCTAATCCTGACATATGAAAATGATAGGTCGACCTAAATATTTATACCCCTATGCACATTTAATGCACTCAATTAATGCATGTACAATGGACCAAAAGCAGGTGATTTCAAAATTTGAAAACGGCGACGCAGGGTTTGGAACCCGGAGGCCGGAAGGACACGAGTCGTTGGTCATTTTAAATGTCAAGTGGGAAATCATTAGCAAAGCGGGGCTTGGGGTCTGATGGGTGGAACTACGGCAAGGGATGCCAGTCTTGGAAGAGAAAATTCATAACGGAGTCCTAGACAGGGAGATCCGACTGAGCAGGTCTGGCATGACCAAAAGATGGTTGATTGAACCATAAGTTATGAGGAAGGCGAACAAGGAGTTAGGTCCTAGGGTACGGAAAGGTGAAACCTTTTGGACATTTTGGAAGAGCAAATGTAGCCCAAAAACTCGATAAGGAAACCCGCTATGATGGACTCAGAAGGCCCCAAGGTTGCTTGGCAAAGTCAAACTGCCAAAGGAACTCCATGAGGATTTAGGACTTAGAAAATTTTGAGGGGTGAAAAATGGTCAACTTAAGATGAGACATCAAAGGCATGTTGACCATTTGGGACACCAAAACGGGGGGCACACAAAATGAGGCAATGACAAAATGACCCGAAAAGGTGAAGGAAAGAGAGGGTCCCCATTCCGAACAGTGTGTGTGTGTTGGGGGCACAACAAGTGGGAGTGACCATATTCCCCAAAAAATCTTGAATAAACTTAACAAAGAGTTCCTTCAAATTTAAAAACTATAGAATTCAGATAATAGAGAATACCTTTTATTGCTTGTCGAGAATTAGGGTTTTGATGTGTGATGCTTTGAATCACTTTCAATCTCACTTTAGCTTGCACTACTTCTTCCAATTTTTGCAAATGTGCTTTCCTTAACTTAGTCTCTTTCGTTATTACTTACAATTTTTTCCTTAATTTGCATTTATTGCTTTTCAACTTTAAAGTTGCCAACACTTTATGAAACACACTATAAACTAAGAAAAGTTCCGCAATTCTCCTAATTTGCTTATTTTTTGCCAGAATTTTCTCCAATGCCTTCATAATAGAGACTCACATGACATATCCTTGTGTCACGACTTGACACCTCATATATTGGGTTTTTTAAAGATTTTGTGACTGCTCCCCCTGAAACCATTACTGGGTTCAGTTCTTGGAAGAGGCATCTATACTAGATGTAGATAAAAGGGTATTTGATTCATCCTTGTTCTTAGGTTCTTCCTTCTTCCTCCAAATTTTTTCCATTTCTTTCCTTTCTTCTTTGGGATCTACCTTGTTCACAATCTTGTTATTTTGTTCTGGATTAGGTTTCTTCTTGATTTTTCTCCTACAAAATTTTGAGATATGTCCTGGCATGTTGCAAGTGTAGCACACAACATATCCTTGATCAAAAACTTTTGTATTCATCCTTGACCTGCACTGATTAGTCGTGTGTCCAAATATATTGCATGTGTAATAGTAGCCCTAAAAGGATTGAATCCTTTTACTAGCATTAAACATTTTCATCATCATCTAGCTTCCACATTTGGTAGCTCTATGTCCAAACTTGTTACAAACATAGCATTATCCAATAAATGATTCAACATTTTGACTCATTCTATTATGTTTCATCTTACTTCTACATTATGTTTCTCTATGTCCAAATTTATTGCATGAGAAACAAAATCCATTAAAAGATGGGTACTTTTGAGCATTAGGCTATTAGATAGGAATCCTTCTGGTATTGTTCCTTTGGTTCTTGATTTGATGAGTATTTCCTTGAAATTTACTATGATTGTCCACTTTTTGGAAATCAATTTAGCCTTTGAGCTTTGTCCTTCTTCAAGTCCTAGACCAATTTTATCCTTAGCAAGTTTCTAAGATGTAATCAACTCATCAAGCATTGTAGAACTTGTCTTGAACCTCATGAGCTTTTTCTTTTTCTAGATCATCTCTTAGGGTTACCACTTCTTGTTCAAGCTTTGTACATTCATTCATTGTATTCTTGATCTCAACTTTCTAACATTCCTCAATTCATTTCTTTTCTTCTACTTGCACTTTCAATTTGGTAATGTCCTCATTAGCCTTTTTCAATTGATCACTAACTTCTTTATGTCTTTCCTTGAAATTTTTTATCTACTCTCTCAGCTTAAGGATGCAATCATTTGCTTCCTTCATATTTCCTTTTAGAGTTTCCTTATCATCCTAACTTTTGTCCAATTCCTCAAGAGCAACATTGATTTCTTCAGATACATACTTTTCTTTTGGAGGAAAAAAATACTATTTGTGAGCTATATATTCAAATTCTGAGAGCTTCCTCAAGTTGTAAGAATTCTTCAAAGGAACCAAGCTCTGATAGCAATTGTTGAATACTCTAAATACTAGGAGTGGGGTGAATCAGTATTCTGCTAACAAAATTAATTATTAACCATCCATTTATTAATCCACATCTAGCTGCAATAGTGAACCAAAACATAAAAGAGATCATAACACATTGACACCAAGATTTTTACGTGGAAAACCTAAAGTGGGAAAAACTATGGTGAGGATTAGCTCACAATATATTGTAACTGGTTATAAGATATTACAAGGCTTACTCCTAGGACTCACTATTCTTGAAAGACTCACAACCTAAATACAGAATATGGATTATAGCCAAGATACAAAAGGTGTGGCTCACTACCAAAAATGAATTAGAGAAGTGCACCTACAAGTGCAGAAAATGATTTTGGTTAAGCTCTGATAATACCAAAAAATTTCTTTGGTTGCTGGTGTACAATCATTATCAGTAACTTTACACTATTACACTTTTCACATCACTCACATACCATACTCTATGTCTATATCAAGATATATCTTCTTATGTCCATCATACATGCACATATATATACAATCATGACTTCCTTTATCAATTAGGTTGGCCTAATTGAGTTCACATGATATTCAAAATGACTTGTTGGCCCAATTCAAAATTCCTTTTGGTGCACAGAACAAAACATGGCATCCAAACATTAGGTTGGCCCGGACCTAATAAGGAACACACAAAGGACAAAAATTTCTTAACCTTTTCGACCAAAATAATATCAAACTTCTATCACTTGGATAACTCAATCGGATTGCATAGACTCGATGAAAACACATTTATACCTGTAACTAACACTCCTAAGCAATATATCAAAAACTCATAGAGTTTCCTTTAACTGAGAGGATTTCTAAACCAAAATACTGGATCAACATGGACACACAAATTACTTAGTCAATTACCAACCAATGTTGGCATCAGTGAAAAAAAAACTCGGAGGGAACCTTCCTCATTCTTCCAACACTCTATCCAAACCACTTATCCCATTTCCAAATTATGCCTTTTCTAAGCATTATTTTTTTTTTCCTTCCAATTGTTGTATGCCTTAAGAAGTCTTGAAGCAATCATGATTAGCATGCAAACTCATTTAAGCTTCCTTAATTCTAAGCATTACTTCTTAGAGCAAGGGCCATGTGGCTAAAGGTTAATTTACTCATTCCTTTATCTGAAGGTGGAGATTAGGAAAGTAAATTTCATAGCCATTATTCATGGTAGACTTTATTTCAAAGGACATGTGAAATTGTTTATGTATGAATCAAGAAAAGCTTGATGTGGACAGTGCCATCCACTTCATCTCAAGGGAAAGGTAAATTTGATTAAAAGACATGACTAAGGTAAGTGTTCTTAATTAACTTAAAATTTATTCTTTGAAGATAAATCTAAAGCATATTTATGTTAGGATAAGTTGATTTTCTTTCTTAGATAATTTTTCTATTATTAAACTATGATTATGGCATATTTGTGAAGTACAATATGGTAATCTATTTTTTCTTTGTACACATAGTATATGAAATGTGTGTGCTTCCATTCCTCATAATTTATTAAGGAATGAGTGTGTCACATATATTTATATTTCTTTTGATGATTTTTTAAATTGTATGTCAATAGTAGTAGTTTTGGAATTAATGGCTAAGTGAAATTAATTATTTCTTTTATTTTGTAGTGTAATAATTATTTTTTGTATGGTATGGTGTGATGTTTAAGTTGTTGTCTTGTTCTTTTTATCATGGTTCAAATCCCATTGGGGTGTAATCGCTAAGTTTATAAATTGGGGATGAGCTCCTCCATTTGTGACCTCACCAGTTCATAGCTCTAGATCAAAATAATTTACCCCTCTTAATTAAAAAAATAACCTAACTGAGGTTTACATGAAATTTTTCCCTTATTACTTTTAATACATCAAGTTTTATTTAGGAAAATTATGTTCACATCAAGATTTAAATTTATATAAACCCATATGTAGATAATTCTTATTATAATATATTAAATGATTCAAATTAACTTGAAATGGTTAGAATTGGATTGTTATTCAATTTACATGTTATCTAAGGATTATGTCTAATGATGCTATGATTCTTATTTTTCCGAGAACTAGAATTTATTAATATTTTGGTTTAGAGAAGTTGCTAGTAATTTATCATTACCAATTTTCTCTATTTACCTTCATTAAAATATCCAAGTGAATTCTAATAGTTATATTTTATAAATTTAATTGTGAATTATTCATAGATCAAATAATTTAGGAAAAGGGATGGGATGTTAATATTTTCTTGGTCTCAATGGTGATAGGGATAGAAAAAGTTTTAGAAATGGATACCTACACAGTTAAATCCAAAAACTACATGCTCTAATGACATGGACTCTGGAAATCTAATGTCTTTGAATGGATACCTACTAACACAATGTTTAGATACTATGGTTACCAAATATTATTGAAGATGGACTTAATGTTACTGATTTTTGCATAGGCTTTGTTGCATTATTATTTTATGGTGTCTTCCTTGTTGTGAATATCATGTTATTATATATAGATATGTCATGCTTCACAATTCCATTACTCCAATCATATTTGCATTGATAGTTTTCCTCGAGTTGGGTTGGGTGTTCTTCTTTCAGGAATAATTTTGGGGAAGTGAATCACTTTGTGGTAGGGTGAAAATGCACTCCAGCAATGTTCTCAGCCTCAAAGTGGTCAAAGAAGTTAAACATCAAAATAATCCTATTAGGAAGGTCCATTTTATGATTCTTGTATAATCTTGTTCTTGACCATGTGGTATATTGTAAGGAATACCTTACTTTATTTTTAGCCACAATATTGGCATATGTACTCTAAATTTCTTGTTGAAATATAATTCCTTGTCTTTATTCTTGAATATTAGACTCGTTTTATTGTTATATGCTCCTTATTCGTGTAATATGTGTAATTGGTTAATTTTAATTTAAGTGGATGTTACATCTTGAGCCATGGTTATTTATTTTGGGAGACTCATTCATGGATTTTTTAGCATGATTTTTTGTGATTTATGTTCTCATGGATGTGGATATTGAGTGTTGGTTGTTTACTTTAGAGGATTCATTTGAGGAGTGTTAGCATGATTATCTCCTTGTGCATATGAGTGATTTTATGATTTCATTTGTTGATGAGGAGTTTTAGGAGATGTTTTTTATTAGAAGTATAACATGTTTTGAAGGGGCCCCCAAACCCTTCACAATTAGGATTTGAAGGGACCTAAAACCCTATCTTATCAAAGAATGTTGCTCAAGAATTTTAGGAGATTTTTAATGTCTCAATTTTCTAGTTTTTGGAATGGATATTTTGAGTTTGATCTTCCTTGGTTAGAGAGGCTTACATCCGTGTTGGTTTGACATGATATATATGTTTCATTTGATCTGTGAGATTGATTGGTTGGGTTTTGTTGAGGTTTTTCATTTGGTGTTATAAGGAGATCAATCTTGACACAAAATAGAACTTTGAGGTGTTGGTAAAAGGACATGGTATGATTTATATTTTTTTTATCTTTTTTTTTATGGGTTCTTCTTGAAGGTTCATGTTCATGTAATTTGGGAGAGTTATGGTGACATGTTGTGAGAGATTATGTAGCTATTGGTGTTGCATGTGTGGATCATTGTTATTTTATTGGTATTACATGGTTTTGATAATTTTCCACACCTTAGTATGGGAATTGATTGGTATAATTGATATACCTTGTTCTATTTTTAAATTTGATATTTCCCATATAGTGGGAGTTCTTGGATATGTATTTTCTTCACTGACATGTTTTATACAAGGAGCTTGTAATGGTGGTTTATGGGCTGCATATGTTGTTGGCATGAGATTATTGGTGTTGTTGATACCTAGGAGGTATGGATGGTTGGATGTATTAGCATATATTATGGTTGTTATTTCCATTCATGTGGGTCTTTTCCTTTGAAAAAAACTTGGAGTCTTTTTTATCACTTGGATTTGATGTGTGTGTTCTTTGGATTGGTGTATCTTCACCCTGACTTGTTACTTTTCTTCCATAGGTGGCATTTATAGAATGATAGTGTTTAACACACTTGAATACTGAGATCGGGGTGAATCAATCTTTTGAAAACATTAACCCTTGAAACTTCTTTATTGAATTGGAAACCCTCAAATAGATCAGTAACAAAGAAATATGTAGAAATTTAGTTCCTTAACAAGGTCAACAACCCTCACTAATGAAAGATACAACAAATCAACCCTTAAGTAGATTAGAAACAATGAAACATGAGACATAGAACACATGCACAAGATAACACTAGATTTACATGGAAAACCCAATAAGGGAAAAACCACAGTGAGAGTTAACTCACAATATATGAAGCTCACTACTGAAAATACATACAAAGAAAGGCACACAAAATTAGGGAAAGATAAAATTGATTTGCACACTTGACTGGACAACTCCAAGGCAAGATACAAGGACCTGATGAGACTCACTAACTCAGAGAAGGATACAAGAAGTTTATAGAAATTGTAATATTTGTCAACAAAACAATTTATTGACTGAGGTGTTAAATCATATCTAATATATATTACACAAATTTTTATACTACTATGAGATATTTAGTAGAGTCCAAACTCTTAGTTCCTTTTCACTCTTGCATCTAAAATTTTGCATTTATATCCATTGCAAGACATAAAACCATTAATTAGGTTATATAGAAAGAATACAAAAAATGATTTCAATGTCGGCCACAAAAACATAATGTGGTCCTATCTAGAAGATAGAGAGGACGAAAAATAATCTTATTGAATCTTCCAATGTGATCCCAAACAATTCACATGTTGGCGTACATCAACCCAAGTTGACAATAAGGAAATCTGTAGATGAAACGTGAAGTATATAACTAGTCGGTCCAAAAACATACTTCTAATTGAATTTACTCAATGTGGTCCCCAAAAAGATACATCAAGACCCAAATCCATCTTAACACAACTTCATATGCTGGTGAAAACCCTCAAGCATGTAGCATGAGCAAGATAACAATCCTTTTCAACCAAACAACCGTAAATTACCTAGAAAGCCAACTGAAAATATAATGCAACACCAAAGAGATCGACCATTGATGTGTAGATCATAAAAATATATTCCTTGAACATCCCAAAACACTTCTAGATGCTTCTTTCACACATCCATGCCACCAACAACCACCACAAACCAAACAAAAACATAATACTTCAACCTAGAATCATAAAATGCACAACCATGAAATATAAAATTAATAGATCAACTTGTGGACTACTTCAACACATGGAATTTGAACTAAGACACTATACACATATTGAGGGAACATTCACCAAGATGCATGAGAAAAGATATTAATGTAGTGAAATGTGGAGCATTTTTCGAGCCAATCCACATATAACCAATAAAACTTCCAGCCTTTTGCAATTAACATAAACCTCATTGGCAACATAGGTGACCTAAAAAGATACGAGTACAACATCCATTGAAAGAAACTCTAAATCCTAAACTATAAGACCATGCCTTCAACAATGAAAGAATGCATAGAATTATCCTAAGCAGTCTTCACAACAACTTTCTATAGCATAAAATTTCTACCAACTTATGGAGGCCAAAAATTCCTTTTAACAACACATGATTTAATAAGAACAACAAGAGAGAGTATAAAAAATACTATATACCATTAGAAACATCTCTCCACCTTTAGCAACACTTCTAATCCCCATATTTATATATCATTATGAAATCAATTCTGCTAATAGCAATAATTCACTATTCAACTTTACTTGACATCCAACAATGAATTTTAGCAACACCACCATACATCAATGATAACCCAAACTTAATGTTGTATGTAATGAAAACCAATTCCAAAAAACAATCTCACAAAAATATGCAGTAATCTTAATCCCAAAAAGCACACAAAGAATTGGCATCACAACAATCTCCTCAAGTGTTGATATCAATGACAACCAATGCAAACAATCTCCCCATTTGGCATTGATGGCAACACACACCTACTCACTCTCACCCTTTGACATGAAGGACAAAGGGCCACACACACCTACATATAGAAGGAACCTACATATTCTCTAACTTCAAGAACAAAGGGCCAAAGATCTTCAATTGAAACAATAGCATATTCTCCCCCTTTGATCAACAGCTGCACATACACACCATCTACACAACTCTCCAAACTCCCCCTTACTACCAAATCCTCCTGAGAGGTAACACACATCAATCTAGGATAAAAATATATAACATGGATTTCTTCCCCTAGATAGATGCACCATCTATTCATCTAGTTAAAAAAATAAAAGGCAATAACCCCTAACTTTTGCTAGAGATACTCAAGAGTATGCTTTGAAAGCGCCTTAGTGAAGATATCTACAATTTGATCCTTGGTAGGCACATATTTCAATATGACTTCATTCTCTACAACCTTCTCCCTTAGAAAGTGATACCAAATAAAAATGTGTTTGGTTCTTGAATGAATTACCAAATTATTTGAAATATTAATTGCACTGGTATTATCACACAATATAGGAATGGTTTCATCATATACTACTGTTACACCCTTCAAATTTTGCTTCATCCAAAGCACCTAGGTGTAACAAGATGTTGTAGCAATATATTAAACTTTAGCTATGGATAAGGACACTAAGTCTTGCTTCTTGTTGAGCCAAAGACCAATCTGTCTCCCAAGAGAAATGCACTACCACTAGTACTTCTCCATTCACCCACACATCTTTCCCAATCAGCATCAATATAAGAATTCAAAGATAAATTATCATCCTT
>CM021103.1:160442150-160560090 GCA_007115665.2 Sequoiadendron giganteum
GGGAGAGGGAGAGTGGGGGAGGGAGAGTGGGAGAAGAGAGGGGGAGAGAGGGAGAGAGTGTGTGAGAGAGGGAGAGATGGAGGGGGGAGAGAGGGCAGGGAGAGGGAGAGGGAGAGGGAGAGAAGGAGAGAGAGGGGAGAGTGGGGGAGAGGGAGAGGGAGAGATGGAGGGAGAGAGCAAGGGGGAGGGATGGGGAGAGCAAGGGGGAGTAGTGATAGGGGAGGGAGAGGGGGAGATATTGGGGGGGGAGTGAGTGAGTGAGGGAGGTAGAGGGAGTGAGAGGGGGAGAGGGAGAGGGAATGGGAGATGGAGGGAGGGAGGGAGAGGGGGAGTGAGGGGGAGGGGGGAGGGGATACAAAAAGTGATGGGGAGAGGGAAAGGTGAGAGAGCAAGGGAGAGTTGTGGAATGTGTGTGTGTGTGTGTGAGAGAGAGATTCATGCCAGGTCTACAATCTCCCATATACTAACCATACCAAATTTATACCTCTTGATAACATTGATAAGGTGTGACAAAAATGGTCATAAGGCTAGCAAGCTATGTTATACTAGGCACTCATGAAAAATGCTCCACTAGCAAGCAAGTTGTGTTATGCTTAATGGTCATGAAAAACAGAAAGGCTCCACTGGCAAGAAAGTTGTGTTATGCTTGGTGGTCGTTTGAACAACATAAAGGCTCCATTGGAAAGCAAGTTGTGTTATGCTTGGTGGCCTTGACAAAGTTTGTACATGCAATAAGATAAGATATTTAAAGGGGTTTTTCTTAGTTCACAAAAGGCCTGAACTTAGGGAACATCGTGCTTAATGTCACTAAGAGAGGACTAGTCAAGGATAACATATTCACAACTTAGGGAATGCAAGTTGTAGTATCACCACTAAGAGAAATTTCATATGACAAGAAAGGTCATGCTCTTTAGGAACATCAACCCCAATGTCCCCACCAAGAAGATGCATCACATGAAGTAAGAAGACCACACATTGAAGCAAACAATGAGTTGGGATGTGTATGGCTCCACTTTAAAGAAATTGCTAAACACCATGATGTGAGCAATTAATTTAAAGTGGAACATGATAAATTCCAATACATGAGATCTTTATTCAGAAAGCCCTATGTAAAAATATGTTTCTGAGTAGAGCTACACCATGAAAGGAGGGTTGCCTCTATATACAATCCTAAGATAACACATAAGGGATCCATGGATTTGGGTTTAGTGTTTGTCTTTTCTATAGTGATATAATCAAGCTCAAAATTGTCATCATTATCCAAATAACTCATAGAACAATGAGCATAAAGGAAGAATGGCACATAAAGAGTGAAAAAGAGGAGAAGATTTTGGGTTAACATGGAAGAGATCTAAATGTCTCAATGCCTTGCATCATCCCCAAGAGGAAAAAACAAGATAAGAGAAAAGATAAAAAAGGGTTATGACAGATAGAAGAATGTCACAACGGATTCACTTCCTTTGTATCCTTGCAACAATGGAGTGACAAGGGTCATCCAAAGTAGGTTCCCAAACATATAAAGACATGCCAAGCAACACTATAGGGGGATCACATTACACACATGCAATCAGAAATAACATGAATACAAAGTAAACAATAGTATGGCACATCCGAGTCAACCTATATCAGGTCATTTGCATCCCAATCTTGTTCATCATATGCAAAATGCATATAACTATCCAAAGGGGCAATGACAAGTGTTGTACTAGGACAAGGCTATCTAACTCCTTGCCCCCACCTAGTGCAAGACAAGGATGAGTCAAAATAAGTAATGAGAATGTGCTCCTTGCTATATAGAAATGATTTTAAATAGATGTAAAACATGTAATAGTGTGTATGTTATCATCCTACAACTATCACATGGCAAGGATAAAAGTGCATGCATTTTAGTTAATTACACCAATAACATCATTTTCATAGATCAACCATTGTAAAAGATGACACTCATCAGTAAGATGCCTAAGAGTTATATGAAATACATAATAATTCATGTTTGTACTCTTTCCTTTTTATTTGATAGGTGGAAATTAGAGCAACACTAGACCAAGGATTTGATTCGTTTTTTGTTCAATTTATATTGTAGTGTGTAAGAATGGTAATTCCTTGATCTTATAGGGCTTATATTTCTTACTTGGTAGGGAAATTTTTTGAGGTAGAGGTGGGGGAGGGGGATCTAAGGTGACCCTATTGTCCTTGTGAGGTATTAATTTATCTCTTGAAATGATGTTTTGAAAGTGAAAACCTTTTCCCTTAGGAGATGTGCAAGGGGAGGAGATTTTGATATCCTAACCCCTTGGTATCCTCAAAAGGTATTTTTTCTAACAGTTTGTGAATTTAATGCTCATTGGTTATGTCAATCCTTGTTTGTTTAATATCTTAAAGCCTTGGCCACAAATCTCTTCTAAGTTGAAGGATGTATTGGTAACTCAATTGGCATAAGATAGAAGAGTGTCATTATTGTCCTTGTTAGCAATTTCATGAATGATTGATGGTTGAGGCTTGATTTTTGCTTCAATTTTAGTATGTAGAAAGTTGAACATATCAAGTGATACGATTATAGGTGGTTTTTGCATGGATGAATAAAATGATGCATTGTTCTCAAGATTCCATAAGGAGTCTTGTATAAACTATTGCATGCTATCTTCATCTTGACCAAAGATATCCACCTCATGAGGACATTCATTAGGAGTTGAACATTCATTAATAGGTTCAATTGCATTATGGTCATCATTAAACACACAACTTGAAACATCTACCAAATATCTTAAGGTCCTCCATATATTACCCATACACATGTCCATGATGAAATTTTATACAAAGTTTCACATCTAATATTTGAATATTTTTGGATTTTTGAATGCAAGATACTAAAAATGATATGTTTTTAATGCCAATTTTGATTTCAAACAATGCACTCAATTTGACCAATCCAAACTTAATGCAAACAACTATAGATTTTTTTTTTTTAAAAACTGGAACATACAATTAATAGAAAATCAAAATGAAACAAACATAGAATAATTACTACCTGGAAATTTGGAAAAGCACCTATACAGGGACTAATTCACCCTAGGGCGAATGGGTCATAGGTCAAGGTTCTCAAAAAATCAAAGTTTGAATTTCTCGCTCAATGCTTGAATTTCCAGTTTCAAGTTGCAAACTGTGGTTTCAATGATTGAATTTTCCAGATTTAGGTGTCCTAATGCAAGTGAAATGAATTAAAAAAGATGAATAATGTGACACTTTTTGAAATACAATTTTGACTCAATTTTTTAATGTCAATGACTAAAATACACTAATATGAAAGTACTATGCAAAATCAATGTAATATGCATACATCTAAAAAATAAAATAAAATGATGTAAAATGTAAACTTAAAAACCTAAATGAGATGAAGACTAATGCAATTTTAACAACCCTAAATGAAATTCAAATTAATCCAATGCAAAGAACTAGTGCAAATCCTAGATCTATGGTTTGAATGGACTCCAATTTCATAATTTTAGATGTACAATGTCGAGTTCACTAAAATGAAACATGGAAAATATAGGTGTTGTAGGTTTTGAATGAGGGAAATGCACCTATTTTCCATAGTTCATTATGAAAAAGAGATCCCCTAGGGAAATATTGGCTTTCAACCATTAGGTGAGTCAACCTTCATGGAGATCTTGTTGTTTTCCTTATGATTGAGGATGAGGAAGATCAACTTGAAATGCAATTTTTGGAGATAAATGAAAAATACCAAATGAATACAATTAGACAATATAAAACTTGAATCATCAATTTAAAACCTTAATCTAACAGAATCCACAATTTTCTTACAAATCTGAGATGAGTATGAATTTATACACCTCCCATCTAAAGCAATTGTTGAATGTCCTCCTAGGATAGATTCACCCTAGGGAAAATGGGTCTTGCTACATGAATCCAAAATCTATTTTTATAGTCCTCTTCTCTTGGATTTGCACTCTTGATTCCTCTAGGTTTCATAGTCAGAAAGTTGAAATTAAATCCTACAAGTGAGTTTTCCTGGATTAAAATCTTTGAAAAACTTTACAAAATTGCACTATTGATCAATCTTCAATCCTTCTTCACTTGCAAATCTGCGAACACAAAGAGGGGGAAAATTTGTTTGTTTTTTGTGAATGGAGGTTTGCCTTGGTCAAACCCTGTTTTGGTAATTAAACCTTGAAATGGAATGAAACATGAATGGAAGGAATGATAAATGAATAATGCTATGTTGCAACTCTCCAAACCCTTGAATGGAGATCCTTAGAGGACTGAAATTTAACACATCTCTCCAAGGTCTTGATCTTGCATGAAATGGATCGATTTGATGTTAATCTTGATGCTTGAATTTTGACTTGAATGCTTGAAACCTACATCATAATATTAGCTCCAAAAACATGCATGAATGAATATAAATTTGATATGATGCTTGAGATCTTGAATGTTGATGTCTACTCTTGAACACCTTTGACATTAATCTTAGCTTTAAGAATGATTGAATATGAAATCTAGATTTTTTAGGAATTTAATTTGATAAAAAGGCCTTTGTATTTATAGGTAATTTTATAATTTCTCGAAAATTAAACATCAAAGGCCTACAATTGCAAATTAATTTGAATCATAAAAATTATGCCAAAAACATATTAAAAATTGGGGTCCTAAACTTAAGGGAGCCCCATTTTCCGTTGGAACACGACTCAGGAAATATTATCCAATAATCTTCTTGATTATGTATTCTCCATCATCATTGTGAACCATAAAGACATCTCTCAACTGGTCCACCATCAACCTTTGGAACTGATTGCACTCCACATCCTCAATTGTGATAAAATCACTCTTTAAGGAGGCATCACTCTCAATGTTTGCCATCGTTGAACAATGAAATCTAAATGGTGAAAATTAAGGTCATTAACTTGGAATTTATAGAATTGAAAGGGTGTGGTAGGTTATTTATGCTAAAGATTTTGTTGGGAATGGTTAATGATCGTGAGGATAGTAATTTTTCCTGGGAATTTAATGAAAAGGGTTATCGATGTGACATTGTTGCATTAAATCTTCAAGTTCAACTAGATAAAATTTAAGTTTCTTTCTTTGTTGAGATGGTTGACATGAATATAATCGTAGGGAGATATATTTATTAAATGAAATTTTTTGGGAACTACATGCCACTTACACCAAATAAATGTGAAATTCTCGAAATTGTATGATTCTTGTAGGGATGCATTATATTGCATGTATGAATTAAAGTGTTAAAATATATGTGAAGTTGACCTAGTAAATCATTTGGGATGATGAATAAGATCCCTAGATTGCATTGCTCATAGTGTTTGTATAAAAACCTATTTGGTTAATGCCTTGTAGCATCTTGACAAAGTTTATATTGGTTAAGTTTTTTTTATATTCTAGATTTATGGCCATAGATGGTATTAGCCTATTTTTCTTATTGAGATATTATGAGTTAATGGTGATCCTACCTCATGTGAATGGATATGCTACGATGTTGTCATTGACATCAAAAGTGTCTTTGATGTCAAAGGAGTCTGGAATTGATCATGCAAGGGATATGTTGGCATGATGATAGATCACTGGTGTGGTTAAATGATATGAAGCTTAGAGAATGAGTGTGAGAGCAATGGATCTGATAGAAAATAAGGTGGAAGATTCGATATGGGTTTTTTTAGAGCATTATAGTGATGTGCTCTGCAAATCCAAAAGTTGATGAATATGCCCAAAAATGATTTATTTATGCTCTTAGATGATATTAGGGTTTACAAATAAACCCTAATGTGTATATAGTCATGGAGTCCTCAAAATGTTCTATTTCAATGGTGACTTGTTTTTGGTGGTTGTAGAGTTTGTCAAAATTGTTGAGAAATGGTGCCTCAAATGTACTGGTGTTCGGGCCTCTCCATTGTCAGAGAAACAATTGAATATCCTCAGGAAAAAGTTACTAGTTTGATCAAAATCTCATTGGGGGGAATTTTTTTTTAACTTAATTCATTGGGTTCCAAGTTTTTCTAACTTAGGTCATGGAGTTCTAGAGTTTCATAACCTCCCAACTTAGCAGCTTTGAGGTTCTCTTTGTTGTCAGTGAATTGTGGGTTTTCAGAACTTCATAACCTCTGACAAAAGGTTTTAAGGTTTGGGTTTTTAGTGACTTAGTGATGGAGCAACAAGTCACAGGTTTTCAGAACTTCGTAACTTCAGACAAAAGGTTTTAGGTTCGGGTTTTTAGCGACTTAGCGATGGAGTGACGAGTCACAAGTTTTTATAATTTCGTAACCTCAGAAAAAAGGTTCTAAGGTTTAGGTTTTTAGTGACTTAGTGATGAGAAGGTAGCATTTTCTGTGGGACTTGGTAAGGTGGATGTGGTAGTGGGACCCGACAGTAATGAAGGTACTTAGAAGGCGAGAAGGACCCAACCATAATGACTTGGATGACAGTGATGATGATGTAGACACATGGCATGACAAGATTAAGTAAATGGTAATCCACATCCTTGTTGAAAATTGCGATGTAGTGACATGGTGATGACATATCTAATGGACCTTGTATATTCTGATGGTTATTTCATCGGTGTGACATTGGTGTATTGGTAGAATTCTAGAAGGACTCTCTTCAACAGACCGGTGGAGATTAATCCATAGTGAATGAACGATGACCGTTGATGAAGATGGTGGGACCAAATAGTGGAAGGTGATGTATGCAATGAACTGTTGGCAGTGTGAACGGTAAATATTGAATGAGGAAGATTTGATGGTTCTCACAGAGTATCTGGTGGGACCCGACAAAGGAAGTAGCGAAGGTGATGATGGTGAATGGTGAAGAGTGGCGAAAAGTGATGAAGGATGATTTGATTGGTAGAAAAACTCACATCATTGTTGTGAGTTGTGTGGTGATGATGTGGATGGTAAATGGCAACAACCCACAAGCCTCATAAATTTTGTGTGGGCCCATTGTTAGAGCTCACAGGATAGCAGGCTTTGGACATGTGTCTTGGTGGACCCTGTGTATGGAAAGTAGTGTATGGAGGAGATATAAGGGGAAAATTGTTTTGTGATTGATCTAAGCATGATCATCAGTTAGTGGAGATTGACAATGGAGATTTGAATGACCGCTTATCCAGCGGTCAAATTTTGAAGGCATGATGATGAATAGAGGATCATAGGATCAGGGCACGAAATAAGACGATCGATGGCCAAAACTCAAAGATAGAAATTTTAAATGGCTCTATAGTGTGAACAAGGACTTACACGTGAAAACTAACATAGAGGAAGGAAGTAATTGGTCCAACTACACTAGCAACCAATTTAAATGAAGATTTGATCTGTTAAGTGGTGGTAAAGTTTGCAAAAATATTTGAAGATCAAATGAATAGGAGAATGCATTGAATGCATACACGATTCTAGGGTTTGATAGAGAATGAATGAAGAAAAAAAAATTGTAACAAAATTTTAAATGTTGGGTGGCTCGATGAAAGATATGGAAATATATGGTAAACGCTATCAAATATATTAATTATGAGTTGGATAGTGGTGAGTGTCTTGAGGTAGAGTAAGCTTGCTAGTGAAGATAGCAAGTATGGAAACCCTAGTAGAAGATTTCAGCTTATCTATATAGGTGAGAATCTTGAGGCAGATATTGCAAGTCGATGGAGACAAAAGACAATTGGATATGTCAAAATATTGAATCTATTCAATAGTGAAGAGTAGGTTACATATGCTTGTACAGAGAGGAGTTTTCAGTCACAGAGTGTGGAAAAACAAAGTTATGAATATGTAGTTATGATGGTAAGAAAGTAGAGAGAGCAATAAAGAAGACAAAGAATGAAAATACAAGGAAGTCCTAGACTGTAATACAAAATATCATCTAGGTTTGCATTCAAAAAAGTGTAGATGTATGAGACACTACAGAAAGGGAAAGGTGTGCAGTGCAACAAGATAGAACAATGAGTTTTCTATGTGTAGAGCAGGGGTGTGTATTGTTGAGAGTCAAACTACAACAACAGAGTGTGAGTTGCACTAAGTGCAACAATGTATTGAATGTAATGATGTGTGATAGGTTTTCTAGAACCAAATCTTATGCATACTTGTGTTTGTTATCACAGAGGTGGTTGCCTCAATATACTGAGTTGTAGCTCAGATAAAAGTGTTTTTGCATCCTTGAAGTGGTTGCTTCTAAACTAGGGAGTAGTTGCTTCCTTGGAGTTGTAGCTCCTAAATTAAGGTGTTGAATCATTCTTGAATTTATAGCTTCTAAAGTAGGGATGTTTTGCTTCCTTGTAGTTGTAGCTCCTAAAGTAGGGTGTTGAAGCATCCTTGGATTGGTGCCCTAAACATTGTAATAGAGATTTTGATTGCGAGGTTGGATTTGAGCAATAGACTCAAGCAACATTTCTCACTATGATTTTTCCTATTTTGGGTTTTCCATGTATATCTAGTGTTGTGGGAATGTCTGTGTTGATTGTTTATTTGAATGTTTATGTTTTCATCTTTAGTTTTCAATATACACAATAAGATTTTGAGAAAGAAATTTGAGTAAAGTATTTGGAGCTAAGAAAATTTGCACAAATTTTTTGAGGGCTAATTTTTTAGTATCTACTGATTCACCCCCCTCTTAGTAAATCATTATGTTCCAACAAGAAGTACCGATCTTCTATTAATATCATGATTAATTTTTATCATAAAGCTTGTGATGAGTGGCATAAGTGTTTCTATGTATGATCAATGATATGATATGCATTGTGTGGATAAACATGAGAAGATTTAAATTTCTCTATGTGATTGATATTAATGTATTATTCGCATTCATGTAGGATGTGGTAAATTAAGGAAATAATGTCTTCTTGTATATGATTGATAAACTTGTGTATAAGTGATTGTGGTTTTTAATTTCTAGGATGGGTGTTGAATGTGGAACAATAAAGAAGGGTAGTCCTCTTTTTAGTATTTTCCATTTATTTTCAAATTCTTTGGCCAAATTCCAAATCATTGAAAAAATGATTTAGCCTAGCAAATTTTATTTAATATAGTTCTCTCTCACAACCTGTAAATAAGACATTGCTATATCATATATATATATATATATATATATATATATATATATAAGCATGTAGATGTTAGAGGTTACACAAGATTCCCCCCTACCCAAAATATTTCAAGGTAGCTAGGAATTTCTTGCAAGGTCAGTAGATCTTCAGGTGGGAAGAACTTCGTGGAAGTATAAACCTCATAGTTTGGTGGAAAAGAACCCAAATCATGATTTCATATTTTAATTAGCCATGTGTAGATTGAGGGTAGCCAAAGACTTAATATATTATGTTCACATATCATTACTTGTTTATTACTTAAATTATATGTCATCATTGGTATAAGTGGTATGCTTTTGTAAAATATGATAATACTTGGATTACACACTTGCCCATGTGGAGATGTAACATGTATGCGATTATTTCTCACCTTATGAATATTTTATGTATTAATATCTATACATATCTATGATCAAATTGTGATCTAGTTTAAATCTATTTGTAGTTAGGAGTTGCAGTCTTTTGTCTTACAATATGTGATCTTTCCATGAGGTATTGATATTCAAATGAGCTAGAAATAGCACAAGCATGTATAAGGAAAAATAGGAACATTAAAGAGGAATCACAAGAAACCCAACCAACTTATCAAACTACAAGGGTATGGTAAGAACAAGTATGCCCGTGCATGAATATAATTTTGAAGTTGTGAAAAATATGAAAAAATTGTTTCTATTGTTTAAGCATTGAGACAAATTAAAGCTTAATTGGATAAGAAGAAATTTCTCAAAGGGTTTTTGAATTTGAATTAAATTTTGGGTACTATCATGGACTAAAGTGTAGTATTATTTTTATCAGTGCTACAAAAGTATCATCACCATCATGAGGGAAAGAACATTGTTGGAAAGAGGTAACCTAGCTTTGTAAACTTGAGCGGTAGTAATAGAATACACACACCCACTTAAAATTTGTTGCATGATTGTTCCAAAAAATGAGTGTGCTTGTTTTATCTTGAGTGTGCTTGCATTAATATCCTAAGTGTTTCGCCAAGTGTATTTTGTGAGTGTATGTAATGGATTTTTAAATGTTAAAGATGACTAATGATTATGCTTAGAGATTGTTATGTCTTGGAAAGCAAGATGATAAAGGAAGATACTTGTTTAGAAAATTTTGATACTCTATTTGCTTTAGTGTTTATTTAGTAAGACATTGGGATGATATCTCTTTCTAGTGGGGAAGGATGTTATGTCTCATTCTCTTTCATAAATTTAATTTTATAAATAGTTTAAGGCTTAAATTGCTTGCTTATTTTTTATTGAATTAAAATTTTATTTTTTTTAGTAAATAAAAATTAATGAACAATTGATACATAAGCATTCATTATATTAGTGCATTCTAAAGAAAAATATTTAACACTCATTGTTATATTCTAAACACGTTATGACTATGATGGTTTTCATATGTGCACTTTTATTTCAAATGCAACTTTAAGTTATTATAAAATATAAATTTTAAAGTAACTAATTTTAAAAGAGGAAATTAATTATTTGATTCGTAACACATGTGATAGTTTCTATTATTTCTATTTAATAATAAATTGATGGGAGTAATGGAAAAAGAGTGGTAGGGGAGAGGATCTAGTATTTTTGTACCCTAACTTTGCGCTTCTCAAAATCCTACGTGGAAATTTTAAATCACTCCAAATTTTTACAGCAGTTTACATGGCAAGTCCCCTGCTTATAACTTTCGTTTCAGGGCCACATTATCAAATATGATGCCACATCAACATGATTTTTTTCAAGGTTTCCAAAAAGGCCCAAAAAAAATTGCTACCAATACTTTGCATTCACATCATGGATAGTTGAGCCCTGATGTGGCATTGCATGATTGGTTGCTTTTTAGATCAAAGGGATACATTTTGTTTAAGCTAGGGTACTTATGTCACAACTATTGGGAATTATATAAACAAGTACTATCAAAACTGTTGAGCATTATATTAACAACTACTATCACAACTATTTAAACATACTCAACTACTAGGTCTTCTCCCCTATATCTTGGTCATGGGTTAATAAAGGGGAATGCCTATGCATAATGGAGAAAAGAAAAATAATGGTGGTTACATTTCATAAAGAGAAAGGGAGTGTTATTTCAATTTGTAATAATTTGCATGAAGGTTTTATTTTTCCACGAAGGCCATGATGAAAAGGGGGCTCCAGAGCTTACGTAAAGTGTCCAGACAACCTTATTACCAATACCTGGGACTACGCTATAAAATAGATGTAGAGGATTGCAGATCTAAGAGAAGATAAATATTAACATCACAAGACACCAGTAGAAGGTAATATAGTTTCTCGTGATCCAAGGGAGGAGTTAGTAGACTTCTAACAATTATTCTCTTAAATCTATTATCAGAGACATACAAAGGTTATAGGAACTATTATGAAGGCATCAAGTATGAGTTGTCTGATAACCTGAATCTCGATTTGGTATTTTATAATGATTTTATCATTCAAGTATTCTTTGGATTACTTATATCCTTATTCTACCTTATCGGTCTATTCAGGGGTGTCCAACACTCCAAGGAATAATGTTGTTTGGTATTTTAATTTCAATTATCTTACATGTTTAGGAACAAATGATTGTTTATAAATTTTTTGATTTTATGGTGAGGAGAAATGACATCATCTAAATTGATGAACCCATGTTTCAATTCCCCCTCAAGCATTCAAAGGAATCATGTTATCTCTTGTATCAATAACATTCACCCTATCTCTATGCAACTAATCTCACTTCTTGAAGAGTTTTCACAACATTTGTTATGCTTATCTATGATTCCATTTTTCCATGCATGTCTAGTAAGATACTCTCTAAAGCCAATTTCATTATGCTTCTAAAATATCTTGTTATTATTTTAAGCATGTCATATAAATACGCTATATTCAAATGATCACTCTCTTAAAGCATGAAGGAGTGTATTTTGACATTTAGGCAAATTCATCGACAACAATTCATCATTGGAAAATTCACTACCAAAAATTTACCATGGGAAAATTCACCATCATGACAAATTCACCTTAAGGAAAAATCACCACCAGTAATTCATAACCACGAAAAATTAATCACAAAATTTTAATATGATGAATTTTTCATCATAGTGAATTGTTGGTGGTGAATTTTCCTTGAGGTGAATTTGTCATGACGGTGAATTTTCCTAGAGTTGTGTAGTCCATATGCCCAAATTGCTTATAACTTGTACTCTATGTTGAATACACCAAATACTGAGAGGGGGGCTGAATCAATATTTTGCTAACAAATTAATTATTAACCATCCAATTATTAATCCACATCTATCTTGAATAGTGAACCAAAACATAAAAGGGATCATAACACACTGACACTAGTATTTTTATGTGGAAAACCCAAAGTGGGAAAAACCACAGTGAGGATTAGCTCACAATATATTATAACTCGTTACAAGATATTATATGGCTCACTATTAGGACTCATTATCCTTGAAAGAATCACAACGTAAATAAAAAATATGGCTTATAGCCAAGATACAAAAGGCGTGGCTTACTACCAAAAATGAATTGGAGAAGTGCGCATTCCGATTAAGCTCTGATAATACCAAAATTCTGCTCCAGTTGTTGGTGTACAATCACTATGAACAACTTCACACTATTACACTTGTCGCATCACTCACATACCATAATCTATGTCTATATCAAGATATATCTTCTTTTATCCATCATACATGCATATATATATATATATATAGTCATGACTCCCTTTATCAATTAGGTCGATCTAATTTTTTTTTTTGATGAATTTTCTAGATATCTATATTAATAAAGATAAAATTACAAATTTACAAAAAAGGGGTGGGTGGTAAGAAGGCACACCCCAAATGTCACATGGGACCAGCCCAGAAAAACAAAAATAACAAATGGGCCCAACCCAGAAAGTCCAAAAGATCACATGGGCCTAGCCCAGAGGTTCAATAATGAAAAGAAAATTAGGTAGCCAAGGTAGTGCTAGTAGATCCTGGGGGGTCCCGATCATCCAGATGTTTTCCCCATAAATCAGTAGGGTTTGGAGTGACATCAAGAGGAGCACCCCAACCATCATCAACTTTATCTTCATCTTTATCTTTATCTTTATCCTCGCACCGAGGCGAGATTGTGAGAGCCAGCTGCAAAAAAAATTGCTAGTGGAAGGCCAACTAGAGCCAGAAGTAGGTGGAGTATCAGAGGACCACCCAAAACCACCACCACCACTCCTTGGTGCACCACTAGAGTGTCAGCTCTAACCAGGATGCGGCAGAGGAGAACGAGCCCACCTGGGAGGCTGAGAATCCCGCTGAGAAGGAGGCTCGATGTGAGCTCACATGGAATCACTTCGACTCCGACCCTGAGAGGGTGACCGACTGTGGGAAGAGGAGGGCGAATCAGGGATTCGAGCCATAGTACATAAAGCATTGCCCCAGTGGTCTAGGAGAACCTGTAGGTGAGCCACTTCTAGTGCAACCTTATTGGCTTGCACTTGAATCTGTAACATTACATTAGAACATATAACTGCTTTAGCATAAAGAGACACATTAACATCTAAATGAGAATGAGAAAATACACAAGCATTTCTATCTTTCCAGATATTGAAGATGATTTCCACTCTAAAAGTGTGCCAAAGATGGGTGAACTTAGTTGGGGTTTCAGGCAAGTCCCCCGATAGAACCATATGCCACGAAAAGGGTTCAGGCCTAAAAGGCCGAAAAAAATCATGGATCCAAGTCCAAAGCTACTGAGCTCTGGGACAAAACCAAAAAAGGTGCTTGAAGCTTTTTGGCTGCCGACAAAAAGGGCAACGAGGGTTAGAGACCCCTAAATGAACCAGCTGAGAACCCATAGGCAAGCCTTGGAAAAGAATACACCAAGCAAAGTGGGTTAGCTTCAGATTAACAATTGCAGACCAAGTGGCATCAAACCTCCTATGCCAAGTATGGGCCGAGGAGTTAAGAAGCCACCTCTAGTTTAAAGAACTGATCATAGGAAAATAGGGTGAAAGCCACCTATAACCAAGCCACGACTTGTAGCTCCGTAGAGGAGTATCTGGAAACCATTTCCAATCTTTCCAACAAGGTTTGTGCCCACGAATGCCAACTTTGTAAACAATTTATGCCAGAATGGCACTCACCAGCTCATCAAAAGTAAGACGATCCTGGTTTTGAAGACTGTATTGGGTTTTAAAAGCATCCCACTACAAAATATACATGGTATGCTGATGGAAGAGCTGATGTAGTGTATGAATTCCCTTCTTATGAAATCTGAGAGCTTTGAGCCAAGGTGACTTAGCCAGGGGTTGACCATTTTGAGCCAGAAGGAGAGACCACCAGAGGTTATTTTGGTTGATGGAGAGCCCATCACAAAAGCCAGCCCCGGCCCAATGGAGCCAAGGCTTAACGGTTTCCCAAGAATTCCAAATACTTTTGGCCACAAAGGAGCCCATAATTTGAACTGGCTCCCTCCTAACCAGAAGGATTTTGGAGACCGATTCCTTTCCAGGCGGGTCTGTGAATAGGAAAACCAGACTGAATACAATGCCTAAGGAGAATTTTTCAGGCTTTATCCCTAGTAAGAGCACATATAATCCACTTGACACAGAGAGCATTCCCTTGTCGTTGAGTGGAGAGCAAGCCAAGCCCTCTTGACTCCTTGGGGAGACAAAATGAATTCCAAGCGACCCGATCAAAGCCCTTATGGGTCTTAGAAGAGGCCCATAGAAAATCATGGAGCGATTTCTCAAGCCTACTATAGGTTGCTTTAGAAGGAGCCCAACAGGAAGAATAGTAGACGTGGGTGGCAGCCAAGATTTTAGAGCACACCTAGAATTTGCTAGCCAGAGAAAGAGGCTTGGTAACCCAATAGGCCAGCTTTTGCTCAACCCTAGAAAGCATGGCTTGCCAGAGCTCTCGAGGGGAAGCCTTAAAGGCAAAAGGGATGCCCAGAAATCGAAAGATTTCACCCTAACAATCCATTTCTAGTTATAAGTTTGAAGCCATGCAGGAGTGGGGAGCACCAACTGTCTATAGCATAAGGTCTTATGCCATTGAATAGCAGAGTCAGACGCAAGACAAAAAGTATCAAGGCATTCAAGGGCAGCAACGATCAATCCTTCTTCCTCTAAAAGAGTGAGAAGGGAATCATCCGCGAAGTGCCCATTGATAAGCTACTCTTGAAAGTCTGGGAGAGTGATTCCTTTAACACGTTGCTAGGAGATAGCATTAGCTAGGAGATATCCAAAGCCCTCAGCAGCCAGAACATACAAAGCAGGGGCAAGAGGACAACCCTGGCGAATAGAACAAAAAATACCAAATGTAGAAGACTGGTGGCCATTAATGGAGATGCAAGCCAAGGCATCATAAAAAAGCATACGAATAGACTACAAAAAATTGGACCCAAAGCCCAAGGCCTATAACATTGTAAGAATGAAAGGCCATTCAATATGGTCATAGGCTTTGGCAAAATCAATTTTAATGAGCACTGGTTTTTGGTTCGACCGTCGAGCCCACTCCATGCCTTCCCAAACAACAATAATGTTATCAAGAATGAGCCTGGATTTAATGAAACTAGTCTGTTCAGGATGCACAATCTAAGGCAATAGGTGGCGGATTTTTAGAGCCAAGGCTTTGGCAATGATTTTGTAAGAAACATTAAGAAGCATGATTGGCCACCGGTTGCAAATATCCTTCGGATCCCCAGGCTTAGGTATGAATTTAATATTGCCTTTATTTATTAAATTACCTAGAGAATTGGTTTGAAAGGCTTCAAGATAAACATGATACAAATCACTCCCAATACAATCCCAAAGCGCTTTATAAAATTCACAAGGAAAGCCATCAATCCCAGCAGCCTTATCATTGGCCATGGAGGAAACGGCTTCCTTGAGATCATCAATTGTTAACAATTGATCACAGAAAGTAATCTGGGCTGCAGAAAGCCTATGTGGCACAACAGCAAGGCAGCTCTGAAGGGCTTGCTAGCGCGCAAACGTGGGGTCCTGAGCCATGAAAACTTGCTCATAGTGGCACACAAAAGCTCGGAGAATGTTAGGTAGCTCAGAAAGCACTTGGTTACCATCTTTGATGGCTTTAATTCCTAGGGAAGAGTGCCTAGCACGAAGAGCCAAAAAAACCTCTTTGGAGGCACAATCACCAATTTTGAGCCAGAGGAGTCAAGCCTTGATTTGAGCACCCCTGGCAAAATAATTATCTGCCACTTGCTGCTGGTGTCTTAAGTCCACCACCTGGACTTGATGTGACAGGGAAAAAGTACAAGTTGCTAAGGCCTCCATAGTAGCACGCAAGTCGATAGTGGTGGTCTCGTAAGAACGTCAACGAAAGATAGCAAGCCGGTGCCCATAAATACACAAAAAATGCGCAGTATGAATGATGGCATCATTCCACCAAACAATCCAACCTGTATGGCTAGGAGGACGACACACTAAATTCCACACTCGGAGAATGTGGGCCAAGGTGGGCTTGTGATAGAGCAAAGATGTGTTCAAGAAGAATTGAGTCTTATACGTGCGAGGTTGACAAGAAACCCACTCAATGCGAAAATAAATTGGGAAGTGATTTGAAAGGGTCACATCCACTAACGGCTTCATAGGCAAGGCAGAGCTCATGAAGGAAAAAAAGGACTAAGCCAAGATCATAGCACGATCAAGGTTGTTAAAGACTTTGTCAGAACCAGCCCTGTAATTACACCAAGTGTGCTAGAGGGAATGAGAATGGTGGTAACCCATAATGGGATCGAAAATCCCCAATTTATTGCACATGTAAAACCATGCCTCCCTTTCACCCATAGCCCAACGAAAAGGCACAGTGCTATTCTTATTGTATGCCATTTCAACCATGTTGAAATCCCCATAGAGCAACCAAGTGGCAACTAACAAAGAGTCAACAATCTAGCGCCAAAGCAAGAAACGCTCCACGACATCATTAGAGGCATAAATATTAATAATCCCAAAGGAATTATTCTCAATATTGAGAAGAACCCAGACAGCCCGCTGGGAGGGGTCAACCCCATGGTCCACCACATAAGAAAGCAGTCGTGGGGCCAAAAGAGTAGCAGCTCCACCACAACCAATGTCATGTAGAGTGAAAAACATAGAACTAGCTGGCTAAATAGAATGACAAGCCGAAGCAAGCAAAAAACCTAAAATTTTAACTTCCTGGAGACAAAGCACTTCAAACCCTGGGTAATTCTTTAAAGTATTCCTAACAGAATACTTCCTTGAGAGGTCAGTGAGACCTCGAACATTCCATGAGAGAAAATTCATGGAAAATCTTCCATGCTTGCAGAATCCCGATCCTCTTCACCTAGGGAAGAGAAGTTGTTCTTAAAAAACTCTTGCGGAACATAACCTATTTGAATAGAGGGAGAAAATCTCTATTTTTTCGACACATATTCACCTTCTTCTGGTGGAGGAGACGGGCTGCGAGAATGCCACTGGGTCCCCATAGCGGAGGACAAAGCCGATTGAGCACATAAAATAGTAGCAGGCTGGAGTGCAGCCTTCGGCTTGGGTTGTAAAATAGCAGAAACAACTCCTGAGGGAGTAGCGGTCCCCTTCTCTAAAGGGTTTGAAACCTACTGGGTCAGTTCTAGGGCCTTGGGAGCTGACCCAGCACCAGATGACTTATTCTTCCGAGTTGTAACCGTAGTCCATTTTGTGTCCGCCTTAGCTGAAGGCTCTATTAGATGAGGCTTTTTAGCACCCCATGGCTAAGAGGCTATACGGGGAACTGTTAAAGGGCAATCTCTGATCTTGTGATCAGCTAATTGACACTGGTAGCATGTGTTGGGCAAGTTAAAATATGTGATTTTCTAAGTGTGGCGAATATCCCCGATTTGAATATCTACAGACTCTTTCAAATCCTTGGATAAATCAACTTCCACACAAACCTTCTTTTGAGGACGGGCTTGAAAGAACTTATCAGGTACGATGCAAACAACCCTTCCCAGAGAGGAAGCAATATGGTTCAAGAAGGGCACACAAGGCAAAGGCAACTTGGGAAAATCAATCCAGACTGGAACACACATTTTGGTGTCCTCTGAGATAGCAAAATCCTGGTTCCAAGCCTGGAAAACCAATAAGGAAGAGCAAACATACCAGGTTCCATGACCCAAAATAGCTTGGACATGATTAACTTCCACAAAGCAGAACAAAAAAAAACCCCTGGTCAGGTTTTGGACCATATCAAGGTGGACCCCATGAGGGACCCAGGCCTTGTTAACCTAGTCTTTTAGCACACTTTCGAGGGGAGTCCTCCCAAAAAAATAACCCACAAGGGTGTGTTGTTCAAGCCATTGGCATGCAGAATCAAAATGAGGTAAAGGTAAAACTACATCAGTAGGGGCGTCGGAATGCTTACCTCATGAAAGAATTTCGAAACAAATTTTTGAGGGCATTTGTTCGATGGGGGAGCCATTAAACTGTGTTGATGAACCGCTAACACCAGAAAAAATTGTTGGGTTAGAATTGGTTGAAGGCATAATAAACCCCTAAAACCATAGTAAATGTGGTCATACTAAATGAAGGAAATAATTTCTTGCGCAAGAAGCACGGTATGACGCAGGACGGGCCACGAATGACCTCAGAAAGCACAAAACCCTAGTAGAGCTCACGCATTGCTATCAACAATTAACTGTCTATCAAAAAAAAAAGGTCGATCTAATTGAGTGCACACTTAATTGAAATTGACTTGTCAACCCAATTCAAAATTCCTTTTGGCATACATAACAAAAGGTGTCATCCAAACATTAGATCGGCTCAGACCTAATGTGGAACACACAAAGGACAAATAGTTCTTAACCTTTTTGGTCAAAATAATACTGAACTTTTTTCACTTGGATAACTCAATTGGATCACACAGAATTGTTAAAAACTTGTTTATACCTGTGACTAACACTCTTGAGCAACATATCAAAAACTTATGGAGTTTACTTTTACTGAGAGGATTTCTAGACCAAAATACCAGATCAACATGGATGCAAAAATTACTTAGTTACCAGCCAATGTTGGCATCAATGACAACAAACCCATAGGGAATCTTCTTCATTCTTCCAACAATCTTCCCCTTTTTCATTGATGGCAACATGTGCCGATAAATAAACTTTCTTAAAAAATTCAAAACAAAATTATGCTCAAATCCACATAATATATGCACAAGACACAAACATATAACATAGCATACTTTATACATACTCTTATCCTCATCTACTCTTCTCCCCCTTTGATGTCAAGGAAAAAGGATCGGGAAAAAAAACTTCAAATTAGGAACTAGGGGCACCCTGTAACTCATTGAGAATCACTTCCCAAGTTGGATTTCCATCATACCAAACTCGTTTTTCCCTGGAGAGAGTTTTATGTAGAGATTCTATTTATACCAAGAATTCTTCTCCTTCTTCCAGAGTGGATGGAGCAATGTTCATTTTCTCAAGTTTTTTTCTTCCTCCAATGCATTTTATATAGAGACATGTCTAGACATAGCTAGGTCTCCAAGCTAGGTATACCGTCTCATAGAAGTTTTTTGTTTGCCTCTATAGGATGAAGAATTTACTTTGAATATATTCAATAGAAACCCACCTAACATAGTTTCTATCATCTGCAATCTTATAATCTCTTGAGGCATCAACAAGTTGAGACTCAATTAAGTCCATTAAATCCTTGATACCTCAAGTGGCTTCTAGCCACCTCATGTAGTAAAAAAATAGTGGTTGGGCTTCCTCATCACATTCCCTTACCTCTTTCAAAGTTTTCAAAGCCTTATCACGTGTAATTTTACACTTTTCTTGTAGAAACAATAGTATTTTCTCTAGTAGACTTAACTCCACTTCTTTTGTAGTTTGTATCTTAAGATTAGACATGTACTCTTTGACCGAATCAACTATAAGCCTCAAGTTTTCAATTAGGGCTAAAGAGTTGTCTCCTATAAATCTTTGATAGTTTCATTTATTAATTCATTTCCCTTTTGATATGACTATGTAAACTCTTGTGCAATAGAGTTGAGCAAGGTTTCACCTAGTTTTATTCTGTCACTCAGTGTGATCTTTGTCAAATCCACATAACCTAGGTAGATGGTAGCTTAACTAGCTGAGGTGGAAGCATAGGCTAGATTACAACTTGTCTTGAAAGAATACCTTTAAATGTACTTCTGGATGATTCTTCGGATGGATTTGATGGTTTAGGGCCTTTGGTGATTTCTCCTTCAACTAGAATGGATTTCTTGTCTTCCTCCTTTTCTTCTTCTTTTTCTTCTCTGGATGACTTTTAAGAAGATCTATTTTCTTTCTCCCTTCTATCATCATCATCCTTGACATTATTCATCTTTTTGTCCTTGTTCCCTTCACTTTCCTCTGTTTTTTCTCTTCCCTGTTCCCAGCGGATTCTTGATGTTCTTCTATCTTTTCACTAGATTGATCTCTATGATGGTCACCGGACCTCTTACTTGTAGTTTATTTTGTGTCATTCAGAGGGACGGGGGTCTCTGAAGTACCAAGTGTCTCATCAACAGTCTCCAAGATTGGGTTATCCATTACTTCTGTAATAGTAACATGTTCCTGTGTCTGAACAGTGTGAGACGAAGAACTGGTTCTTGTCTAATACCTCCTTGTTAATTACTTGATCACATCCTAATTTTCTTGAATTACTTTTTCAACATATTCATCTTCCTTAGTCATCAACATGTTAACTCTTTTCTTGACTCTAAACAATGTAGAACATTCTTTCAATAGATTTTCAGTTTCTATCTCCGAAAAAGTTGAACTAATGGATTTTAAGGCTTCACTTCTCATCTTGTCTTCAACACTTAAAGCCTCTTGTCTTCTAAGTACTAATTTTTTCCACACATTTTGAGTAACCTTAGACTATATGTTATCCATATTTATATTACAAATAACTATGTACTGAATAAAAGAACTTATGATGGTTTCTTTCTCTTCATAATTAACCTTATCATATAACTCAGCAGTTGGCATAAGGTCATTGTCAATCATATTATTTACTAAGGCTCCAAGAAATAAGGGTGGTTGATGACTTACCAGAGGAGAAACATGCGTGTCCTCCACAAGATCATATGATCCCTCTTAATTCTTCTTTTTGTGTACATTAATTCGGTAAACATCCTCCTCTTCCTCTTTTTCCTCATCAATGGAGATATCTACTCTAGTTTTGGCTCCTTCACCAGAGGTACTACCCTTTTTGTTTCTTTTTAGATGTTACTCCTATTTTAAGCCGAGTTCTATTTGTTCTTCAACAACATCACTCAAACTTATTTTCCTATCAACCTTTTGTTTCACTCTTCTTCTTCCTAAAGCAACAAATGGTGCAGTAGAAGCTATGCCCTTCTTCATAGATGCCCTAATGTAGGGACCGATAGGGGCAACAACATTAGAAGATGCAAGGATAATTTGTTCTTTCCTTTTCCCTTTCTCAACATTTGGACCATTGGGGGTGGAAGAATTGGAAATAGGTGTTGGTGTAGCATTGAAAGATGGTCTTTCTGATTTTCTAGGTTTAGAGGACTGTTCAACAAATTTGGGTTTTCTTTCATCAAGGGCCTCCTTCAACTGTTTTATATCATCCTTAGTGTATGTATGACCTTGGAAGAAGGCTTCAACCTTCTTTCTTCTCTTAGATGTAGTTGCCTCCAAATTAATTTCAGTAGATTTCTCCTCATATGTATTGTTCTTAGGTAGAGAGGCGTCCTTAAGACTAGCTAATAGAATCTCAATGTACCTTTTTGCCACTTTTTCTTCAATCTCATATCCTCGAGGTTCAATACTTCTTCACCAAAATCCTTCGAATCCTATCCCTTTCATGCATTTCATTCTGAAATATTGCTAAGAAAGCAATTAGGGCATTGTTTTGTGCCCTAAAATTTCCTAGAATATGCAAATGGTCAAAACTTTGATGAGAAACTAGCCTAGTGTTATCCCATGTTATACCTTTTCTTCCTGGTAACTCCCTTAGGAAATAGAATAACAAGCAAACAACTAGAGTGTTAAATTTAAAAACATGCTTCTTCGCCTTTGTCATACTCAAGTTTTCCATAAGTTACAACCTAAGCAACTCATAGAGATCAAAATCCTTTCCATTCACCACTATTTCATAAGTAGTGTGAATTTTGTGGATGATACTAAATTTTCTTTGTTAGTGAAGTAGATTTTATGCCAAATCATAATCACAACATACTTGATGGCAGGGTTTGCTATAGACTTCATGGTTAAAGCTCTTCCGTCAAACTTAGCACCAATCAACCTTGTGACTTCGTCATTTTTCATTGCCTTTAGAACTGAAATGGGTCCAGTATCACAAAGGCCAGTTATAGATCAAATTGAATCTTTGTTGATAAGTCCTAATTCATTTTTCCACATAATATTTTTATGAACCCTATTGAGGGCCATAAATTTCACCTCATTCTCACTGGAAAAGCTCAAAAATAATTCTAAACGTTCCGCCTCATTCAAACTAGGTTTTCATATTCAACCTTGAGCAAGAGGTCATCTCTCATCAACTCATTGTCCAACAAATCCTTTAGCCCTTGGTGATTGAATTCTTCAATCTTCCCATGAAAGTATGTTCTTGGATCTTCGATGGGTAGAACATGGCTTAGAATGTGCAAGAACGCACCCATAGGGTCATTTTCATATACTTTCCATGAACATCTTCTAAATATTAGTTGGGGTCTCTCAAAAATTTCCACAACAGTGGTGTTGATGTGTTTTTTATGCACTTCTCAACATAGGTAATGCATAGGTGCATCACCTCTTTTGAAAAGAAATATCCAACAAGAAGTTCTTGGAAATTACCTGAAGGTCTCTCGGGTGTTAGGTCATGACTTGGATGGAATATCTTAGTTGATGTTTGATGTGATCTTTTGGTAATCACAGGGCGGACATACGGAAGTTAGGCTGCAGGGAATTTGAGTCTTAGGATAGAGTTCTTGAAGTGGGAAGTTGGTGTGCACTTTGTTGTAGGTTCAGGAAGCGATCTTAAACTCCTATTTTGGTTTGAGATTTGGCTTTACAATGAGCAATGAACCTTAGCATAGGTTAATTATTTAAAAAAAAAAAAGAGTAGGGAAGAGAGGAGGTTCCTACATCTACAATTGACCATGAACAGTGATCATGGAGGTTTCTACTATGGACAACTTCCTTAAAACAAAATTTCACTTAACCAAAAAAATTATAGTATCATGAAATTTGTGCCATCTTCCAAGGACTACAAATATATTACCATTCATTCACCATGTACATGCATGAACAAAGATAAAAGGTTTGAGGCAACTTTGAATTTAAGTCTGGACTAAATTTACATAGCCATCTACTAGCAACAAACAACCAAAAGTATGGACTAGGAAGGAATCTACGCAGCAGAAATCTTTACAACTACAGAACAACATTACTAAATATACTAAAGAAAACTGAAACTAACTAAAACAACAAAGTAAATCTAACTAAATCAGCTAACTATGAGAGATGAACCATAAAACATGCAAAGAAACTCAGAAATGCACCAAAGTAAATGTATTTCTATTATAATTTCAGAAACATGTCATTACAACTCAACTGTCTCTTGAAAATGAGAGGAGACCCCCTATTTAGAGTGTCCCAAAAGTAGAATGAATGGCCAAGATTGATTTGCATTTTATGGCAAAGATTCACTACAAACTAGGGTTCTAGCTACCCCCACAATATATTACATTTTAAAATACATCTTTGTCCTTATCTCTATTTTTTATTCTAGTGACAACACTATAGCATTTTGTATTTTTGCTAATTGTCTTTGCTGCAACTATTCTATTAGGAATTCTTCATCAATAGTAGGATTTCCCTACCGCTTCTTCAAAGCAGTATACTCCATGAACTTCAAGATTAGTGGTTGGAGCTTATCAACCTCCAAAATCTTGGATCGTAGCATTTGGTAACTCCACTCCTTGGATCTATCAATGAGATCTTCCCAGTCTTCATCATACTTGGCAGCGTGGTCCCTGAACAACTCAGACTGGGTGAAGCCTCGAGCAAAAAAATTCATGAAGTCAATAGTGATCTCGTCTAACATTCCATCCTCCATCTTCTTCTAGAAATGAGGCTTTATCTTCTTTGGATCAACTTGGACAACAGGCACATTGTACCCCATTATTAGCTTCAAGTATCGATTGCAATCTGCCCAAACATCCCTAGCCCAATCGATATCTGGATCTACCTTTTCAAGCACCTACTCCAACCTTTCTTTTCAATTTTCAAAATCCTTCTTCCATACATCCACTAGCCAATGATCATCCTTCTTGAATGCAAGTTCTTTTTCCCAACTCTTGATTGGCAGTTTGAAAATAGCCTCAATCTTCAAGTAGGTAGACTCATACCTCCTTGGGAAGTCAGTGCAGAGTTTGCTTGTTCCCTCAAGAGACTTTTTTACATCTAAGAACTTGTTTTTTGTCCTAATAGCATGACTGATGCCCATGTTTCTAGTATACATAACCTATCGGAACCAGTTCTCTATGGTCTTATCTAAGTTCTTTCTTTATTGAAGCTTGTCTATTTTCTCTTTGGACAACAATTGTGGTGGAGCCAAAGATGTGGTAGGCAGTTCCTCTACTGGTGACCATTGTTGGGTGTAGGTTGTTAGATCATCCTCCTATGCCTTGAGTTCTTCCTTTGAAATCTTATCTTGTTGTATCATATGCGCCACCATGGTGACAAAATCCTAAAGGTGATCCACTTTAGTTTCTCTGGTGGCCATCCCCAAGTCGATGGTGGAGATGTTGTAGCTTATTCCTTCTTCTCCCACCACTAGCATAGCTACTTGCACTATTCTAGATCCAGAGGCATCCATTGTCACCTTTGATCAAATTTTAGGCTACTTCTCCTTCTTAGTGTTGATCTGAGCTTAGGCCAATATAGCCTCCAATCTTGTTCTTGGACCCTTCAGAGTAGGAGCTTTCTTCTCCAATTGTCTTTCTAACAGATCAAGCATTGAGGAACTTTATTTGGGTGATTCCTGGTCACCTTACTTTTCATCTTTCTTGATTTTAATATCTTTATCACTAAGATCCTCTTTCTTCATCCTCGTATCTTCCTTTTCCTCATTGAAGTCCTAGATGAATATTGTGTGTTTGATGGGGAATTTAGTGGGTAGGCGTTCCTTGGGGTTGTCTTCCCCTTCAGTATCTTTTTCTTCCTTTTCTTCATCATGCCCATGCTCCTTGGGCTGCTCAGTCTTTGGATTCTTGTGAGTTTCAGCCTCTTCTTTATCTTACTATTCATCATGAGGGAGCACCTCCTCATTATGTTGGGGCTACAGTCATGTTCCTCTACTAGAGACTTATTGTCCTCTACCTCTGTGTCGGTAGACTTTTCTTTAATGATAGGCTGGTTTTCAGCCTCCTTCTCTTCAATCTCCTTGAGTTGCTTGGCTAGTTCCTCTTCCAACTCGGGATCAAAATTTTCTTCAATAATATTGGCACTTGAATCCCCGCCATTATCACTGAAGGATTCATAGAAGACCTCATCAATTTCTCAATGCTCATGATAGTCACCCACCTCCTCTTCCAACCTCTTGGCTACCTCCCTTTGTTGTATGTTCAACTCCTCGTAAATCTGCATGGTGGCCTCCATTGAGGGTGGTTCAATAGGAGGAGGAATTGGGAGTCCAATTATTACTTGGGCAATGGTAGCCTGCACTACGGGGTTCACAAACATCCCTGAGAGTTTAGATGGCATGTTTTGCATATACCTAGTGAAGGACTCTGGGAGCATGAGAACATGCATTGCAGTTGCTATGGTGGAATTTGGAAAAGAAAATGATGGGGACATGGATGATGAGGAAAGTGGGGAGGTGGTAGCTGAGGAGGAATCCACTAATATGACTTGTGTTGTAGGAGAGGTGGAGGCAAGGTGGATAGATATGTCCACCATAGACAGAGAGGTAGCAACTATTGCATGTGGGATAAGCGAGGTGGTAGAAACAATGAAAATGGTTTCAGTAGTGGATACGATAGGTGGAGAATTTGGTTGATCAGCCTCCATTTCCTCTCCCTCATGGAGTGGGTCCTCTTTTATCATAGGAATTTCAATGATGCTACCTGATTTCTTTTATTTTCCTTGAGCGAGTGAGTGGAGGGGAATTCAACGTCTCTCCTATTGATGCAATAGCTACCCCACCATTTGTTCCAATTGGCTCACTTCCAAGCCCTTCATAAGTGAGGATTGCCCCTTGTTGCTTCAATCAACAAAACTTGCCTATCAATCCATTATTTTGTATGAGCCTCAATGGGATTGGTCAAAATGTTGAGGTCATTGACCTCTTTCTTGTCCCAATCGATTACTAGTAGTATTAGATTGGAAACTACAATATATCAGGGGTCTATCACCATGCTCTCATCTTCTTCCACCTAATCAAGCACATGGAACAGGTTCACCCTCTTCACAAAGTATGCGGTCATCCGCATATAATTCCTTATTTGCACCTCATGGTCATCCTTACAATTGGCTTAGAAGTCTTCAATGCTAAGAAGATGGCCATATTCATGTCCAAGCACCTTCTTGATGTTACCATAGGGATCCATCCGTGGTCGGGCCATGTGGAGTCTGAAATGATACTCGACCAATTCCTTTTCTGAGTTTTGGGCACATTGGGAGGTATGGAGCTCGTACATCCCTTGGCCGAAAGAAAGGGGATAAGAAATGATTGCTAGATTTTTGATGCTTAAGAGGGTGTGCACATGTTGCAACTGCCGAGAAAGCTCCAACACTATTATCCAGTCATTGTGATATCGAGGCAACTTATTTGGTCTTTTTGACAAGCCTTGAGTGTGAATGTATGTAAATTTTGGATACTAAATGAACAAGAAATCATATTTTTTGAGGAAAGATTGAGCACTATGGGAGACTCTCCTCTCGAAGTCATTCCTGAGAAAATTGATGATATAACCTATAAAAGTGTCATTTACCCTGCAGTAGTCTTTCTTAAACTTCTTGAATTACAACTGAGGGTACATGTCATAGACCTTGAGGTCCTTGCCAGTTTCTTCATCCGGAGCTCTAAACAAACCACTGTATTGCCTCCATTCGGCCAATGAGTACACTAGGTAAGATGTCATGTAGAACTTGGAGGTCTTTTTGATAGCCATGAACTGCTCGTGAAAGAAATCGTTGATTATTCCACCCTAGTAAAATGTGGTATCCTCTTCTCCATGAAGAATCTATTAAACAAAGTAAACCATCCATTCTTGAAAGTAGGTCACAATAGGCAGGCCCAACACTTTGCTTAGCAGGGTTACTAAATCATGATAGTCTTCATAGAATTCACTGTGAAAGAGCTCCTAGGGAACCTTTGTAGTGTTTCCCCTCTTCTCCTTGAGCCAATGTTGATTTATAAGCTTCTTCCATTTATGTGGGTCTTCATCCCACATTGCCTTGCACTCCCTTATGGTTGGAAATTACATCTCCCTGAAGGTAGGGATATGAAAGGTCTTTGTTATTCCTTTGGATGACATGTCAGCCAACACATTTCCATCCTTGTCCACTATTGTTCTAGTTTCTGGCTGGTATGCCTCCTTGCAAGCCATCACTAGTTCGGGGCGACAAGAGAGGGAGGGAAAACTGCAGTTTTGGCAATCCCACTGCTTCTGATCAATCTTGTGTTCTCCATCTTGGGGTTGATCCTGATCCTTTATGTGAATTCATCCATGTCCACATGTCCTATGTTGGTGTCTAATACCTCTTTCCAATCTATGGTGGCTTTAGATTCCAATGGTTCCCCTTGGAACTGGTATTTCGTTTGGTCTTTGTCTTCTTTTCCACGAGGAGCTTTTCCTATGTTCTTCGCTTTGTCTTTATGTATGACTGCCCCCAAGGGTCCCGCATCTGATTCCATATATTCTATAGACAAAGGGATGGTGAGAATAATTAAGCATGAAGACAAAAATGTTAGCAAAAATCCTTGCAAAAAAGTGTTAGATTGGAGCATACAGTAGCCAAGAAATCTAACATTTATTCTAGGTGATCTTTAGTCATTCACTAAAGGGACTTTGGACAGTTTGGGTCCCAAGGGTCGGACTTCCCTAGAATGATAGCTATTTTGAAGGGTGAACAGGGCAAGGTAGTTTGCATGGTTTCTCTCGTCTTCAGATTTAGATGAATTGAAAGGTCCATGCAGGAGAGGGTCCAATTTGAGCATGTGGGTCATGATTTTTTTCCAGATTGAGAGGCGTTTGGATCATCATTGGGGTGCCCAGAGTTATGAGGAGGGAAAGCTGTATGGAGTTTGTCATTTGGAACGACTCTGATGAAATGAAATTTCAGGGTAGAGTTCTGGAGTTCGGGACCTATGATGCTGGAGGAGGGCTAGCATAACTCCTTAATTGTTTGGGTGTTCAGATCAAGAAGGTTAGGAAGTTGTTTAAGGATGGTCATTTTGAAATGGAGGGCAATGAGCAGAAGTCTGGTGGGAGCAACCTAGTGAATTGGACCTGGAGTCGGACTTCACTTTTGTGCTTTTTCACTGAGTTCTACCAATAGTCGGGGTACCGAGCCTCGGAGGTCAGAAGGACATGCTAGATTTTCCTTTTGCAGAGGTCGAGATGGGACAGAGTCCCGATGGGAGAGGTCTGACAAAGGGGACCCGATGAGAGCTAAGACACTTAGGTTTTATCATTTTCACTCATGCATTATTGAGAAGTTTAGGATTTGAGGGGTAAAAGGTAGTCATCTGATAGCCGTTAGAAATGAAAATGTTGCAACAAAGGTCCCTGGACGAAACTCCACGGGCTAAGACCTGAAAAGTGCTAAGGACGTGATAGTTTCATTTTCAACTCCATCAATGAACGAAAAGGCGGATCCCGAGTCTCGAGCGGACAAGGTTTAGATGACTTCCTGACAATGGAATCTCATGGGAGTGGGCCCATCAAACATGCTTGGAGGTAGGGAGTTCATTCTTTGTTAAATTTCAATGATGACCCATCAAGGGAGATCCGAGGTCGTGGACCTGAGGAGGTATCCCGCCATTTTGAGATCATTTTTATTTTGAAGTTTCATCAATGATGATGGGGATTCTTGGACTCAGAGGGCACTATTGCTATGTAGAAAGAATGGTGTTGGGGTGATGAAGTTCCATATTCATTACTTGGTCATTTGATGGGTATTCTCAAAATTCTATTACATGGGTTTTCTAGAACTAGCCTTCCTTTATCAAATGAATGCATTTTTATCCTTTTCTAGCCATTATTTTAACCTAAAATCACCAAAATCATTGTGGAAGGGTGGAAAATTAACTTACCACAAGAATCCAGTGAAGGGAGTTGCTAAATCCGTGAAGAAACGATGAAGGAAGGTGGCAGACTCAAAGGCATAAATCGATGAAGGCTTCAAATCTCTGCAATTGCTCTAGCTAATCCTGACATGTGAAAATGATAGGTTGACCTAAATATTTATACCCCTATGCAAATTTAATGCACTCAATTAATGCATGTACGATGGACCAAAAGTAGGTGATTTCAAAATTTGAAAACGACGACGTAGGGTCTGGAACCCGGAGGCCGGAAGGACATGAGTCGTTGGTCGTTTTAAATGTCAAGTGGAAAATCATTAGCAAAGCGGGGCTTGGGGTCTGATGGGTGGATCTACAGTGAGGGATGCCAGTCTTGGAAGAGAAAATTCATAACGGAGTCCTAGACAGGGAGATCTGATTGAGCGGGTCCGGCATGAGCAAAAGACGGTCGATTGAACCATAAGTTATGAGGAAGGCGAACAAGGAGTCAGGTCCCAGGGTACGGAAAGGTGAAACCTTTTGGACATTTTGGAAGAGCAAACGTAGCCTAGAAACTCGACAAGGAAACCCGCTGTGATGGACTTGGAAGGCCCCAAGGTTGCTTGGCAAAGTCAAACTGCCAAAGGAACTCCATGAGGATTTAGGACTTAGAAAATTTTGAGGGGTGAAAAATGGTCAACTTAAGATGAGACATCAAGGCATGTTGACCATTTGGGACACCAAAATGGGGGGCACACAAAATGAGGCAATGACAAAATGACCCGACAAGGTGAAGGAAAGAGAGGATCCCCATTCCGAACAGTGTGTGTGTTCGGGGCACAACAAGTGGGAGTGACCATATTCCCCAAAAAATATTGAATAAACTTAACAAAGAGTTCCTTCAAATTTAAAAACTATAGAATTCAGATAATAGAGAATACCTTTTATTGCTTGTCGAGAATTAGGGTTTTGATGTGTGATGCTTTGAATCACTTTCAATCTCACTTTAGCTTGCACTACTTCTTCCAATTTTTGCAAATGTGCTTTCCTTAGCTTAGTCTCTTTATTTATTAATTACAATTTTTTCCTTAATTTGCATTTATTGCTTTTCAACTTTAAAATTGCCAACACTTTATGAAACACACTATAAACTAAGAAAAGTTCCGCAATTCTCCTAATTTGCTTATTTTCTGCCAGAATTTTCTCCAATGCCTTCATAACAGAGACTCACATGACATATCCTTGTGTCACGACTTGACACCTCATATATCGAGTTTTTTAAAGATTTTTGTGACTGCTCCCCCTGAAACCATTATTGGGTTCAGTTCTTGGAAGAGGCATCTATACTGGATGTAGATAAAAGGGTATTTGATTCATCCTTGTTCTCAGGTTCTTCCTTCTTCCTCCAAATTTTTTCCATTTCTTTCCTTACTTCTTTGGGATCTACCTTGTTCACAAGCTTGTTCTTTTGTTCTGGATTAGGTTTCTTCTTGATTTTTCTCCTACAAAATTTTGAGATATGTCCTAGCTTGTTGCAAGTGTAGCACACAACATATCCTTGATCAAATACATTTGTATTCATCCTTGACCTGCACTGATTAGTCGTGTGTCCAAATATATTGCATGTGTAATAGTAGCCCTGAAAAGACTAAATCCTTTTACTAGCATTAAACATTTTCATCATCATCTAACTTCCACATTTGGTAGCTCTATGTCCAAACTTGTTACAAACATAGCATTATCCAGTAAATGATTCAACATTTTGACTCATTCTATTATGTTTCATCTTACTTCTACATTATGTTTCTCTATGTCCAAATTTATTGCATGAGAAACAAAATCCATTAAAAGATGGGTACTTTTGAGCATTAGGCTGTCAGATAGGAATCCTTCTGGTATTGCTCCTTTGGTTCTTGATTTGATGAGTATTTCCTTGAAATTTACTATGATTGTCCACTTTTTGGAAATCAATTTAGCCTTTGAGCTTTGTCCTTCTTCAAGTCCTAGACCAATTTTATCCTTAGCAAGTTTCTAAGATGTAATCAACTCATCAAGCATTGTAGAACTTGTCTTGAACCTTTCTTCATGAGCTTTTTCTTTTTCTAGATCATCTCTTAGGGTTACCACTTCTTGTTCAAGCTTTGTACATTCATTCATTGTATTCTTGATATCAACTTTCTAACATTCCTCAATTCATTTCTTTTCTTCTACTTGCACTTTCAGTTTGGTAATGTCCTCATTAGCCTTTTTCAACTGATGACTAACTTCTTTATGTCTTTCCTTGAAATTTTTTATTTGCTCTCTCAGCTTACAGATGCAATCATTTGCTTCCTTCATATTTCCTTTTAGAGTTTCCTTATCATCCTCACTTTTGTCCAATTCCTCAAGAGCAAAATTGATTTCTTCAGATACATACTTCTCTTTTGGAGGGAAAAAATACTATTTGTGAGCTATGTATTCAAATTCCGAGAGCTTCCTCAAGTTGTAAGAATTCTTCAAAGGAACCAAGCTCTGATAGCAATTGTTGAATACTCTAAATACTGGGAGTGGGGTGAATCAGTATTCTGCTAACAAAATTAATTATTAACCATCCAATTATTAATCCCCATCTAGCTGCAATAGTGAACCAAAACATAAAAGAGATCATAACACATTGACACCAAGATTTTTACGTGGAAAACCTAAAGTGGGAAAAACTATGGTGAGGATTAGCTCACAATATATTGTAACTGGTTATAACATTTTACAGGGCTTACTCCTAGGACTCACTGCCCTTGAAAGACTCACAACCTAAATAAAAAATATGGATTATAGCCAAGATACAAAAGGTGTGGCTCACTACCAAAAATGAATTGGAGAAGTGCACCTACAAAGTGTAGAAAATAATTTTGGTTAAGCTCTTATAATACCAAAAAATTTCTTTGGTTGCTGGTGTACAATCATTATCAGTAACTTTACACTATTACACTTTTCACATCACTCACATACCATACTCTATGTCTATATCGAGATATATCTTCTTATGTCCATCATACATGCACATATATATACAATCATGAATTCCTTTATCAGTTAGGTTGGCCTAATTGAGTTCACATGATATTCAAAATGACTTGTTGGCCCAATTCAAAATTGCTTTTGGTGCACAAAACAAAACATGGCATCCAAACATTATGTTGGCCCACACAAAGGACAAAAATTTCTTAACCTTTTTGACCAAAATAATATCAAACTTATATCACTTGGATAACTCAATCGAATCACATAGACTCGATGAAAACTCATTTATACCTGTAACTAACACTCTTGAGCAATATATCAAAAACTCATAGAGTTTCCTTTTACTGAGAGGATTTCTAAACCAAAATACTGGACCAACATGGACACACAAATTACTTAGTCAATTACCAACCAATGTTGGCATCAGTGAAAAAAAAACTCGGAGGGAACCTTCCTCATTCTTCCAACACTCTATCCAAACCACTTATCCCATTTCCAAATTATGCCTTTTCTAAGCATTATTTTTTTTTTCCTTTCAATTTTTGTATGCCTTAAGAAGTCTTGAAGCAATCATGATTAGCATGCAAACTCATTTAAGCTTCCTTAATTCTAAGCATTACTTCTTAGAGCAAGGGCCATGTGGCTAAAGGTTAATTTACTCATTCCTTTATCTGAACGTGGAGATTAGGAAAGTAAATTTCATAGCCATTATTCATGGTAGACTTTATTTCAAAGGACTTGTGAAATTGTTTATGTATGAATCAAGAAAAGCCTGATGTGGACAGTGCCATCCACTTCATCTCAAGGGAAAGGTAAATTTGATTAAAAGACATGACTAAGGTAAGTGTTCTTAATTAACTTAAAAGTTACTCATTTTTGAAGATAAATCTAAAGCATATTTATGTTAGGATAAGTTGATTTTCTTTCTTAGATAATTTTTCTATTATTAAACTATGATTATGGCATACTTGTGAAGTACAATATGGTAATCTATTTTTTCTTTGTACATATAGTATATGAAATGTGTGTGCTTCCATTCCTCGTAATTTATTAAGGAATGAGTGTGTCACATATATTTATATTTCTTTTGATGATTTTTTAAATTGTATGTCAATAGTAGTAGTTTTGGAATTAATGGCTAAGTGAAATTAATTATTTCTTTTATTTTGTAGTGTAATAATTATTTTTTGTATGGTATGGTGTGATGTTTAAGTTGTTGTCTTGTTCTTTTTATCATGGTTCAAATCCCATTGGGGTGTAATCGCTAAGTTTATAAATTGGGGATGAGGTCCCCCATTTGTGACCTCACTAGTTCATAGCTCTAGATCAAAATAATTTACCCCTCTTAATTAAAAAAATAACCTAACTGAGGTTTACGTGAAATTTTTCCCTTATTACTTTTAATACATCAAGTTTTATTTAGGCTAATTATGTTCACATCAAGATTTAAATTTATATAAACCCATATCTAGATAATTCTTATTATAATATATTAAATGATTCAAATTAACTTGAAATGGTTAGAATTGGATTGTTATTCAATTTACATGTTATCTAAGGATTATGTCTAATGATGCTATGATTCTTATTTTTTTGAGAACTAGAATTTATTAATATTTTGGTTTAGAGAAGTTGCTAGTAATTTATCATTACCAATTTTCTCTATTTACCTTCATTAAAATATCCAAGTGAATTTTAATAGTTATATTTTATAAATTTAATTGTGAATTATTCATAGATCAAATAATTTAGGAAAAGGGATGGGATGTTAATATTTTCTTGGTCTCAATGGTGATAGGGATAGAAAAAGTTTTAGAAATGGATACCTACACAGTTGAATCCAGAAACTACATACTCTAATGACATGGACTGTGGAAATCTAATGTCTTTGAATGGATACCTACTAACACAATGTTTAGATACTATGGTTACCAAATATTATTGAAGATGGACTTAATGTTACTGATTTTTGCATAGGCTTTGTTGCATTATTATTTTATGGTGTCTTCCTTGTTGTGTATATCATGTTATTATATATAGATATGTCATGCTTCACAATTCCATTACTCCAATCATATTTGCATTGATAGTTTTCCTCGAGTTGGGTTGGGTGTTCTTCTTTCAGGAATAATTTTGGGGAAGTGAATCACTTTGTGGTAGGGTGAAAATGCGCTCCAGCAATGTTCTCACCCTCAAAGTGGTCAAATAAGTTAAACATCAAAATAATCCTATTAGGAAGGTCCATTTTATGATTCTTGTATAATCTTGTTCTTGACCATGTGGTATATTGTAAGGAATACCTTCCTTTATTTTTAGCCACAATATTGGCATATGTACTCTAATTTTCTTGTTGAAATATAATTCCTTGTCTTTATTCTTGAATATTAGACTTTTTTTATTGTTATATGCTCCTTATTCGTGTAATATGTGCAATTGGTTAATTTTAATTTAAGTGGATGTTACATCTTGAGCCATGGTTATTGATTTTGGGAGACTCATTCATGGATTTTTTAGCATGAGTGTTTGTGATTTATGTTCTCATGGATGTGGATATTGCGTGTTGGTTGTTTACTTTAGAGGATTCATTTGAGGAGTGTTAGCATGATTATCTCCTTGTGCATATGAGTGATTTTATGATTTCATTTGTTGATGAGGAGTTTTAGGAGATGTTTTTTATTAGAAGTATAACATGTTTTGAAGGGGCCCCCAAACCCTTTACAATTAGGATTTGAAGGGACCTAAAACCCTATCTTATCAAAGAATGTTGCTCAAGAATTTTAGGAGATTTTTAATGTCTCAATTTTCTAGTTTTTGGAATGGATATTTTGAGTTTGATCTTCCTTGGTTAGAGAGGCTTACATCCATGTTGGTTTGACATGATATATATGTTTCATTTGTTCTGTGAGATTGATTGGTTGGGTTTTGTTGAGTTTTTTCATTTGGTGTTATAAGGAGATCAATCTTGACACAAAATAGAACTTTGAGGTGTTGGTAAAAGGACATGGTATGATTTACATTTTTTTAATCTTTTTTTTTATGGGTTCTTCTTGAAGGTTCATGTTCATGTAATTTGGGAGAGTTATGGTGACATGTTGTGAGAGATTATGTAGCTATTGGTGTTGCATGTGTGGATCATTGTTATTTTATTGGTATTACATGATTTTGATAATTTTCCACACCTTAGTATGGGAATTGATTGGTATAATTGATATACCTTGTTCTATTTTTAAATTTGACATTTCCCATATAGTGGGAGTTCTTGGATATGTATTTTCTTCACTGACATGTTTTATACAAGGAGCTTGTAATGGTGGTTTATAGGTTGCATATGTTGTTGGCATGAGATTATTGGTGTTGTTGATACCTAGGAGGTATGGATGGTTGGATGTATTAGCATATATTATGGTTGTTATTTCCGTTCATGTGGGTCTTTTCCTTTGAAAAACACTTGGAGTCTTTGTTCTTTGGATTGGTGTATCTTCACCCTGACTTGTTCCTTTTCTTCCATAGGTGGCATGTTGGAGAATGATAGTGTTTAACACACTTGAATACTGAGATGGGGGTGAATCAATCTTTTGAAAACATTAACCCTTGAAACTTCCTTATTGAATTGGAAACCCTCAAATAGATCAGTAACAAAGAAATATGTAGAAATTTAGTTCCTTAACAGGGTCAACAACCCTCACTAATGAAAGATACAACAAATCAACCCTTAAGTAGATTAGAAACAATGAAACATGAGACAAAGAACACATGCACAAGATAACACTAGATTTACATGGAAAACCCAATAAGGGAAAAACCACAGTGAGAGTTAACTCACAATATATGAAGCTCACTACTTACAAAATTACAATAAGGCTCACTACTGAAAAGACATACAAAGTAAGGCACACAAAATTAGGGAAAGATAAAATTGATTTGCACACTAGACTGGACAACTCCAAGGCAAGATACAAGGACTTGATGAGACTCACTAACTCAGAGAAGGATACAAGAAGTTTATAGAAATTGTAATGTTTGTCAACAAAACAATTTATTGACTGAGGTGTTAAATCATATCTAATATATATTACACAAATTTTTAGACTACTATGAGATATTTAGTAGAGTCCAAACTTTTAGTTCCTTTTCACTCTTGCATCTAAAATTTTGCATTTATATCCATTGCAAGACATAAAACCATTAATTAGGTCATATAGAAAGAATACAAAAAATGATTTCAATGTCGGCCACAAAAACATAATGTGGTCCTATCTAGAAGATAGAGAGGACCAAAAATAATCTTATTGAATCTTCCAATGTGATCCCAAACAATTCACATGTTAGCGTACATCAACCCAAGTTGACAATAAGGAAATCTGTAGATGAAACGTGAAGTATATAACTAGTCGGTCCAAAAACATACTTCTAATTGAATTTACTCAATGTGGTCCCCAAAAAGATACATCAAGACCCAAATCCATCTTAACACAACTTCATATGCTGGTGAAAACCCTCAAGCATGTAGCATGAGCAAGATAACAATCCTTTTCAACCAAACAACCTTGCATTACCTAAAAAGCCAACTTAAAATATAATGCAACACCAAAGAGATCGACCATTGATGTGTAGATCACAAAAATATATTCCTTGAACATCCAAAAACACTTCTAGATGCTTCTTTCACACATCCATGCCACCAACAACCACCACAAACCAAACAAAAACATAATACTTCAACCTAGAATCATAAAATGCACAACCATGAAATATAAAATTAATAGATCAGCTTGTGGACTACTTAAACACATGGAATTTGAACTGAGACACTATACACATATTGAGGGAACATTTGCCAAGATGCATGAGAAAAGATATTAATGTAGTGAAATGTGGAGCATTTTTTGAGCCAATCCACATACAACCAATAAAACTTCCAGCCTTTTGCAATTAACATAAACCTCATTGGCAACACAGGTGACCTAAAAAGATAGGAGTACAACATCCATAGAAAGAAACTCTAAATCCTAAACTATAAGACCACGCCTTCAACAATGAAAGAATGCATAGAATTATCCTAAATAGCCTTCACAACAACTTTCTATAGCATAAAATTTCTACCAACTTATGGAGGCCAAAAATTCCTTTTAACAACACATGATTTAATAAGAACAACAAGAGAGAGTATAAAAAATACTATATACCATTAGAAACATCTCTCCACCTTTAGCAACACTTCTAATCCCCATATTTATATATCATTATGAAATCAATTCTGCTAATAGATATAATGCACTATTCAACTTTACTTGACATCCAACAATGAATTTTAGCAACACCACCATACATCAATGATAACCCAAGCTTAATGTTGTATGTAATGAAAACCAATTCCAAACAACAATCTCACAAAAATATGTAGTAATCTTAATGCCAAAAAACACACAAAGAATTGGCATCACAACAATCTCCTCAAGTGTTGATATCAATGACAACCAATGCCAACAATCTCCCCATTTGGCATTGATGGCAACACACACCTACTCACTCTCACCCTTTGACATGAAGGACAAAGGGCCACACACACCTACATATAGAAGGCAGCTACATATTCTCTAACTTCAAGAACAAAGGGCCAAAGATCTTCAATTGAAACAGTAGCATATTCTCCCCCTTTGATCAACAACTGCACATACACACCATCTACACAACTCTCCAAACTCCCCCTTACTACCAAATCCTCTTGAGAGGTAACACACATCAATCTAGGATAAAACTATATAACATGGATTTCTTCCCTTGGATCGATGCACCATCTATTCATCTAGTTAAAAAAATAAAATGCAATAACCCCTAAATTTTGCTAGAGATACTCAAGAGTATCCTTTGAAAGCGCCTTAGTGAAGATATCTACAATTTGATCCTTGGTAGGCACATATTTCAATATGACTTCATTCTCTACAGCCTTCTCCCTTAGAAAGTGATACCAAATAAAAATGTGTTTGGTTCTTGATTGAATTACCAAATTATTTGAAATATTAATTGCACTGGTATTATCACACAATATAGGAATGGTTTCATCATAAACTACTGTTACATCCTTCAAATTTTGCTTCATCCAAAGCACCTAGGTGTAACAAGATGTTGTAGCAATATATTAAACTTTAGCTATGGATAAGGACACTAAGTCTTGCTTCTTGTTGAGCCAAAGACCAATCTGTCTCCCAAGAGAAATGCACTACCACTAGTACTTCTCCATTCACCCACACATCTTTCCCAATCAGCATCAATATAAGAATTCAAAGATAAATTATCATCCTTCTTATACCATAAGCCATAATTTGGAGTTCCATTCAATTATCTGAATATTCTTTTCACTACTTTCTCATGAGTTTACTTAGGAAATTAGCTTTAAATTAGGAAACCAAACATACCACATGCATAATATTAGGTCTATAAGTACTTAAGTAAAATAAACCTCCAATCATAGACCTATAAAGAGTTTTATCAACCTCTAGAGACTCATCAACTTTGCTCAAGTGACAACTAGTCACCATACGAGTACCTACAAGTTTGGAATCTTCCATACCAAACTTTAATATATCTTTAACATACATATCTTGAGAAATAAAGATACCACCATCTAGTTGCACAATTTGAAGCTCAAGGAAAAAATACAACCCACTAATCATTGGCATCTCAAATTCTTTATGCATTTATTAAACCTATTACACATATCATCATCTCCACCAAAGATGATGTCATCAAAATATACAAACTACAATCAAAATCTTGTCTTCCTAAACGTTAATATAAATATTATTGTTTGTAGTACCTTTCCTGAAACCTTACTAAAGTAAATACTTATCCAAGTGAGCATACCAAGCTCTAAGAGCTTACTTGAGTCCATACAAAGCTTTCATGAGTTTGCACACCATATCTAGATCTTCCGATAACTAGAAACTATTTGGTTGCTCAATATATACCTCTTCTTCTAGATCAACATTCAAGAATGTTGACTTGGCATCCATTTGATAGACTTTGAAGTTCTTATGAGAAAAAAATACAAGAAACATCCTTCTTGCCTCCATTTTGTCTACCGGAGCAAAAGTCTCCTTAAAATTAATACCCTCAACTTGAGAATATCCCTTACACACCAATCTAGCCTTTTTCCTTACAACTTTACCATCTTCATTCAGATTGTTCTAAAATACCCACTTTGTTCCTATCACATTCTTATCAGCAGGTCTAAGAACCAATTCCCAAGTCTGATTCTTCTTTATTTGGTCTAGTTCTTCTTCCATTTCCTTTATCCAACCATCATCTTTTCTAACATCATAACAGTTCTTGGGCTCAACCTTTGATAGTAATCGAAAATTCACTTGCTCAATTGCTCTTGTAAGCCTTCTCCTAGTTAGCACCTTCATTCTTGTCTCTAATGATATGATTTGTAGAATGGTTTGTTTGAAAATAGTTTATTGGGAGCCTTCACTGGTTTTGGTTCCTTCTCCTCTTTCTCTTCTTCTTCTTCTTCAATCTAGTGAGATATATCAGATTCTCAATCTTCTAGTTCTTGTGAGATCTAACACAAGTCTTCATCTACCTTGGCATTTGTGCTTTCAATCATCTTTATAACGCCCCGCCACACAACCCTAGAGGAAGTAGCATTTAAATACTTAAACATAATTTTTTTTTTTTTTAAAATATAATTAATAAGCACGTTCGCTAACTAATGCCAACAACCTCTAAGGTTACGAGACAAAGGTTAAATAGAACCCAAACAAAAAACATGATTTAAACCATGTCAATTAATTAACCAAATTATAAAGCACATACATTCCAATGAAATGATTTACATCAAGCAAAGAGATAACTTTCCATTTCATTAATCACAATTAAATATTACAGTTACAATAAGATTACAACACTCATTCCCTAAATGAGGCAAGTCCAATAACATAATGAGATTGTAATTACAGCTTCCACCTCAATAACAACTGAGAGGTAAAATAATACAAAGCAACTGAAATGCAATACAACAAGAACTGATACTGAAACCAACGAGCTCTCCAACTGGAAGTCTCATCCACATGAACATGAAGAAGGAACCCAACGAATTTAGGTGCACACCACCCAACCAAGTGGAACCCAAAGGCCCACCCCCTGTGCTAGGAGATAGCAACCAGGAATCCTAGTCAAGACCATCTACCTCTAGACACAGGCTAACATAAACTGAACCAAACTGAAACCACCAAACACAAGAACCTCACAAGAACATCCCAAAGTAAAACTCAAATACAACAAGAGCAACATAAGTACAACTCAGAAACCATGCAAGTACAACATAAGTACAACACTACATGATCACATTGCTTCCATGAATAAAGCAGAACAAGCATGTTATGAGAACCATACAACATAAACAAACACCAACCATGGTCACATCAGGTATGTTACGGAAACCATACCCACAAATAACAAGTACCAACTATGGTCACACAAAGTGCCATCTCACAACACATCATGAGTTACCCACACTGATCATCAAGATGGTGGCCCTAATCGATCATTGGACCTCATACCTAATAAAGCAAAACCAAAATCCAACTGTTGTCCTAGATAGAGTGTCATCACACAGCTCGTCATGAGTTACCCAATGTGATCATCAAGAAGGTAACCCAAACTGATCCTTAGCCCTCACCACTTACTAATGCAGAGCCAAATACCTTTCGTACAGACAAGATAGATGACCTTGCCATCCCATGGCCTTCTCACTCATCCCAAGTCTAACAAGCCCTTGCATCTATGAGTGAGGGATACTTATCTTTTTAGTGTGAAGTACTACCCAAACTCTAAATATATTGATTTAGTTATCACTTAATTATACCACTTCTGAAGGTTACCCAGTCTTACTCTTCTGAGCTCTGGCCCCAAACGGAAGCCACTCTTCTAGTTGACAACACACATATAACATCCAAACATCAAGAGTACAAAGTGCAACAAACAAGGTATTACAACCACTCCTTTCTCAGGAGGCAACCTAGGTTCAAAACCCTCTCCAAACACTGGAGGTATCAAGGTAACAAAACTGCTCTTGACAGCTCCTAACAAGGAGACACACATAACAAAGTCCACTCCTTTCTCAAGAGGTGACAAAGATAAAACCACTCCAACATAGGAGGCACTAACCACATAGCAAGGTCACTCCTTACAAGGGGACACGGATCCCATAATCCACTCCTAAACCAAGGAGATACAAAATATACTCGTTCGTAGAAACCGAGTAATAACAGGTAACTTCACAAGCACCACCCAAGGAGTACAAAACAGGTTGACATAACAAACGACAACCACTAAACAGAAAACTCAACAGAAAGCTTTGTCCAATGTAAAGACTCAATTTCCAAATGATGACAAGAATTAGATAAAAGTCAAACAAGAATTAAATCTTCTTTGGATATTCTAAATCCATGTCCTCATACTAACATTCAGGATTATATTGCATTATACAAACTGATACGAAATACATCTTATCCAAAAATGGAAGGAAGTTAATATTTTCTACTTAGTCTCCTACTTGCATCAAGGTTTGGGTGGCGGACTCATTAGGGCGTCGGTGGTGGTTGTGGGCACAGCCGACCGCCATTATTGGTGGCACTATGCTTTGCACAACCACCCACCAACAATGGTGGTGGTTGTATCCATAGTGCCTGTGCGGAAGGTGGGAGGGCTGCGTTGGGTGTGGCTCCCTCTCCATGTGCCTCCCATGGGGCAGTGGGGAGGTGAGCCCCCAACACCGCCTAGCATGATAAAAAAATTCAAGAACAAAGATTTAAATTCCGAAAACATCATTTTCTTGAAACCAATTTAAATCTAAAGGGTCCTTATGCAATTTTGAAGAACATAATTTCAACCTTGATCTAATTGAATTCAAACAACAAAATTTAAAGTTTCTTTCCCTAAAATTTTAACCACTAATATTTTAAATTTCAAAATTTCAAAAAAAAGTATTTAAAAGACTTGAACCTGGTTTTTCTTTGAGTTTGAAGAAGTCCAGATGATGCCAAGCTCCCCACCTTGCTTCTAGATCCAACCCCACAAATTTTCACAAACCCAATCCCAAAACCCACAAAGTTGAAGAATTCTTTCTCCCACAAATTCCAATCTCCTCAAAAACTCCAAGATCCAAAAATTGAAGCAAAATTTCAAAACATAAGGATTTTGCCCTAAATCCTTCAACCACCATCATAAATTCTCTAAAACAGAAAATGTAAAATATCTAATTTTAAAATAATTTTAATTTTCAAATTCCAAAATATCTCATTTTCCAATTTTGAATGCAATTTCAAATTTGACTTTCTAAACATTTTTCTTTCAATTTTTGAATTTTCAAATTCCACAATTGACTTTTAAATTCAATTTTCATTTCTTTTCCAATTTCAACAATTAAATCAATAACTTTAACAAAGATAAATTAACTTCTTTCAAACAAAATAAATTTAATCAATTAATAAATAGATTTAATCAAAGATTAAACTATTTATTATTTAAATTAAATTAACAATAAAATAAATTATATTTCAACATAATTCTAAAACACAATAATCCACAACATAAATACATTAAGCTATTTAAATCACCCAATTCAATTTGCAATTAAATAACGAAGAGGGGAATACGATAACCAAAGCAACACAACCTCATAAACAACTAACGACATACAAGACTAGGGTGACGACCTGACACAGAAACCTAGCTACTATCTCCCAATCGAATATCGTTGGATATTGAACACACTCTCACCTGTGAAACCAGGTGGAGTCAATGTCCTGTACCTGTCAACCTGCAAATTAAGTAAACCACAACATATAATATGAACAACATAAAATACACACCGTGAAGAGGTAATCTCAGAATCGTAGGGCACTCGCAAGCAAGTGATGCGATACCGTCCTCTTCACCAATACACTGCAAATAGCTGACAATTCTAACATGCTAGTATAAACCAAAGCATAATCATCATTAATTCAAACACCCATAATGTTAATCCAAAACATTCCATAAGATAACATCATATTAAAATACCATCACATCAAAAGATTACATTAACGTCGCTTTATAGAGAGCGATCAAATAACAACCGAGTACCAAAGTCAAGGTACAAACATAAAGTACAACATAACAAAACATAACACTATTCAACCAAAATGCAAAATGGAGGGGTATTACAATCTTTCCCAATCTCTTGTTGTAGCATCTCTATTCCTTGCTCTTGGTTGAGTAACTAAGAAATATCCCTTCATTGCACCTTGAATCAATCTTCCAAGGTCTTATTCATCTCTTTTGATGTAGCATTTGTTTCCAAATATTTTGAAGTATCTGATAGTGGGAGGCCTTCCATAAAATAGCTCATAAGGGGTTTTAGTGTTGTTGACTCTCAATTGTGCTCTATTAAGAAAATAGACAACAATGTGAACTGTGTCCTTCTAGTACATAACAAACAAATCTACATCTTTCATAATTGTCCTAGCCATTTCTTGGGAAGTCTTATTCTTCCTTTCCACTACCCCATTCTACCAAGGGGTTCTAGGAGGAAACAAATGTCTCCTAATACCATGATCTTCACAAAACTTTTTAAATTTTATTTGAAGTAAATTCACCTCCTCTAGTCGACCTTCAGAAATTAACATCCATTTCATTCTCAAATTTTGCTTTTAATATTTTAAACTTATCAAAAGCTTATGATGTATCTCTTAAAAATGTAACCCAAGATATTATAGTGTAATCATCTATAAGAAACATAAAATACCTTTCACCTTGTTAAATCCTTATCCTTGTGGGTTTGCATAAGTCAGTATGAATCAAATCCAATAAAATTTAAGCAGAGAACTCCTTGCTCTTGAAAATTTTCCTTATCTTATTTCCCATTTGAAATTCTTTGTATAATGTGTTTCGAGGCTTGGTTATCTTAGGCATATCTCTCATAATAAGAGAGGAACTAATCTTCACCAAATTATCAAAATTGATGTGTTCTATTATTTTGTATCACAACCAACACTCAGCAAACTGATCCAGTAAGTATATTATTCCATTTGTCTCTTTTAGATGGTAGACATTACCATTTTTCCTTGTTCCTTCGACAACCATTCTTTTAGACCCTATTTTTTTGATCTCACAACCATTAACATGAAAAGTAAGATTGTATCCCTTACTGCACATTTGACTAACATTGAGAAGATTATGCTTGATACCTTTGACATAGAAGACATCCTCGGTCCTATTCTTTCCATCAATTGTTATAGCACCTTTTCCACACATTTTGTTGGAAGTTTCTTTGTCATTGAGGATATTTTTTACAGTATGGCATATGGTGGTGTTATGGTGTTTTCATTCATGTTAATCCATTCATTAACATCAACTCATTATATAGATACATAAGTGTTGGTTCAGAGAAGACCAAGTGGTTTGGATAATTGCCTAAGTCTTGAGTGTAGTTTCAATGTTACATTGAACCAATTTTGTGGTTCGCATTGCTCCGTTATACAAAATTTTGTCATGCTATTTTTAGTTGTTCATTGTGTGTGTTTTGAGCATGTCCAGATCCAAATTTTCATGGTTGTATGTCTCCCACAAGTGAAGATATTGATAAAGTATCAACTAATTTATGATAGACTTAGTGGTGCAGAGTGTATGTTGGAATTCTTTGTATTCCACCGTGGATGAATATTATGTTATATAGATTTGTAGAATTTTTATAGATGTCAAAAGTGTGTACATTCCAATTGGAAAGTTTTTTGGTGGTATTCATGTCAAGTTGTGGATGAACAATTGGTTCATTTAGTTATTACTTAACCAATTTTGCTATCTAGTGCCGACCTAAGTATGGGGTCGTGCATTGTTGAGTTATGTAAGGATCAAATTCATGGGAGTGTTTTTAGGTCACACCAACATATTTTAATGTGTTACACATTTTGATTCCCTTTGTAAGGCATATGTTTTAGTATTTTGAGCTAATAATTTATGGTGGTGCACGTTTCATCTAATTAGGCCGACCTAATTGATGTTGTAAGTGTTTACAAATGTTGTGCACATAAATATAAGGTCAATTTAGTATTGGATTAATGGGATAGATGAGTGATGCAAATATGATGTGAAATATATCAGTGTAGAATGTAAAGAGGTTGATAAGTGGTGAAGTATGAACTATGTTAAGTTAGTCTTCTAAGACTAATTGGAACTATCTTAGGTTGATAAGTGGTGAAGTATGAACTGTGTTAATTTAGTCTTCTAAAACTAATTGAAACTATCTTCAACATTTTGTAGATGCATTGTAAGTAGTTCAATCTCTGATGGTGAGCCACCCTCTTTTCTATTCTAGTAGTAAGCCATTTCTTCAATTTTCTAGATAGTGAGTCCTCTAGAAATTGTTTCCACATGGTAGTGAGACATTTTGTAATATCTTGTAACCGGTTATAATATATTGTAAGCTAATCCTCATCATGGTTTTTCCATTTTTAGGTTTTCCACATAAAATTTGGTGTTCTTGTGTCTATTGATGTGATGCATGCTTATAATGTATTCTTCCATTACTGCAAATTGAATGAGATGTTGTGAAATGAATTTTAAGTTAATGAATTTTAGGGAATATTGATTCACTCCCCTCCCGGTATTTCAAGTGTTTAACAATTGGTATAAGAGCTTGGTTCCTTCAATTGTCTTGACAAATGAGGTAGATCTTGGAGATTGGACACATGACAACTAGGAAGTATCATATCCCTCCAAAACAAATTCCTATGGTAGGATTTATTGAATAATGTTGTATAGCTGATATGAAAGAACTCAAATCAGCCCTTGATGATCTAGATAGAAAAAAATGTGAGAACATAGATTTGAAAGAAAATATAAAGGAAGCAAATGAGTGTATCAAGAAGTTGAGGGAGCAAAACAAGAAGTTTAAAGAAAGATACAAGAAACTAAATGAGTAGCTTAAGCAATCAAATGAAATAATCACTAGTCTAAAAGTGCAAGTTGAAGAACGAAAAAGGATTGAAGAATGCCTGAATGCCAAATTGAAAGACAAATCCAAAGAATGCTCAAAGCTTGAACAATAGATTGTAACTTTAAGAACAAATCTAGAGAAAGTAAAGAATCAAGAGGAAAAATTCAAGAAGAGCTCCACCTTCCTTGATGAGATGATTGTAAGTTAGAAGAATTCTAAAGACAAAGAAGAATTAGGGTTTGAGAAAGGAGAAAGGTCAAAGATAAATCCAATTCCAAAAAATGCTAAAAATAAGAACAATGAACAAAGAAAGACGTGATATAAGAAGATCAATATCAAACAAATCTGAAACCAAAAGACAGATTTCAAGAGACTGCCTATCAAACAATTGGTTACACAAGGGTATTAGTCTTTTAATGGTTACTATTATTCGTGTAATAAATTTGGACATAAAGCTACAAATTGTAGAAGTAGAATGAATCATAATGTTCAATCATTTCTTGGTCAATGTTATACATGCAATAAATTTGGTCATAAATCTAGTGAATACAAAAGTCGGATGATGAATGCCTACAATAGTGGTATAAGGTTTTAATATTTCAATGACTACTGCTATACATGTAATGAATTTAGGCATAAGAGTTTTGAATGCAAATCTAGAATGGCTAGAAGTCAGCTAGTTCAACAAAAAGGTGTCATATGCCACAAATGCAATAAATTAGGACACATTACAAAGCTTTATAGAGACAAGAATGTGAAACCCTTTGTTTCACAAAAGAAGGTTGATTTGGTGGAGATGAAGAAGGAAATGAACAAGATCTGGAAGAATAAAGAAGAGAGTGAAGTGAAAATTGAGTCTATGCCAACTCCTGGTGCAGATGTTCCTCTAGAAACTACATAATGAGATTTAGCTTAGGGGGAGTTTTAACAAAAAAATCATAAGCCCCTACCAAGGATGTGGTGTTGATGCCTTCAACACACTAATACAGATGTTGGGTGGCATACTTAATTTGCTGATGAAATATCCAATACGAAATATCTTGTTGCAGAGATTTACAAACTAATTGAAGGTGATTGTGTCAACACAGTGAAGGTTTAACAACTTTTCGACCTAACCTTATCTACTATATTTAATAAAAATTAGGTCACCAGAAAAAGGTTTATATTTCATTTTCCACAATCAAAAGTCATTTGTAATCAATAAATTTAAGTAGAGAGTAGAGAAAAGGTGATTTGAAGGATTTGGTGTGTTGTGTGAAACTCTATCTGGCAAAGAATTCCAAAGGTATTTACAGTTTCTTGTTAAACCCTGGATTTTGTGAAGTTGCAAAATGTTTACTCCTCAATTAGTTGATGTATTGGAACAAACAAGACCTAATTTCAAGAAACATCCATTTAAATCCATGGAAACAGATCCAGAAGGTGCATTTTTAAAGGTGTCCTTTGAAGTAATGCATATAGAAGATGTAAGAATATACATCCATGTGAAGATGAAAGAATGTGATCACATTAAACTAGAAAATTTTAGACACAAACGTCTAACTAGAGATGATTTCAAGTTAAAACTTGAGTATAGTAGCTTGGTAGAGAAGAATTTGGAGGTATGAAATGATTTTCCTAATTTTTTCTAAGGATGAGTGGGTAAGATATGTGCTTAGAAAAATTCATGACAATTTCATATGGTTGGACTTTTCACATATGATCAATAAGGATGAAATTAGGTTTGTAACGGGTTTGTGCCCTAATGGATCCATTTTGGCACTAAATGCTATGAAAAATTATGCGGTAATGAAGCTCACTTGTGTGAAATATGAAAAGTGTGCCCTAACAATGAAGGTGATGTAGGAGCATCTAGTGCATGGATAATCCTCCATGATCAAACAAATTTAATTTTTATTGCTTGAGTTTTTTTGGTTGCAAGCAAAAATTAATGAAATTATCAACTCCTCCAACATCATAGAATTTGGTGATGGTTGTGAGAAAAATCAATTGTTAATTTGATACATTGTTTTATTATTTTTAAAATTGTTACAAAGTGTTAATTTGACAAAAAGGAAAACCCCATGCTCAAGCCTATGAGTGGGCTTTTAATGGAATTTGTAACTACATTATAAAATTTTGAATTTGAATTTTTGTAAAAAAGAAAAGAAATGCAAGGTGTTGGGGAAGCGGTGTGAGTGGATTGTAAGGCAGGAGGGCATTTTTAAAATTATCATTGAATGTATATGCCAAGAAGAGAAAACCCACGCCAAGGAAGGAGACATGGGCATGCAAAAGGTTTGACTAGGAGGGAGATTTTCTGAAGTTGTAACTATGAGAACCTGTCTCAGTAAAATATGCATAACTTTATCATTTTTGAATGAAATTGAGAAATTCAAAATGTTCTGGAAAATTGGAAAGGAGGAGCATAAAACTCAAAAACCATTGAATAAAATCCATTATAATGAAATAGCAGTAGTATGAAGAATGTGATGGGTTTATTTTTTTGTTGCAATACAAATTATATTGATGTTGTTTGTTGGCTTTGAAATTCAATAAAAGAGCATGAGTTTGTTTGTTATTTATTTGGTGGATTTTGAGTTTGTTTGTGAGTATAGAGTCTATGAATATGATGTCTTGATAAATTGTTTGTGATTTGTGGATTACGACATGTATTTGGGAGTCTCACTTGCACCAAATGTATCAAAGCCAAAAGATCTTGAGAGTGTAGAGTATGCACTAGGACCTGCAGGTGAAGAGTGGTGAATCCATGAAATAATTTGTGAGAGAACTTGTCTGTTGAAGGTATGAAAGAGGGCATGTGACTTCTATCCTCCAATAGAGATAAAGCTGGGTAGGAGGTGTAGATTTCCTCCATTTAGAGAGGGTGGGTAGAGGAAGCATCTGTTAGAGTCTTTTTTAGGTAGAGGATAGTCATGTGAGTGAAATTATTGTAAGGAGTACTTGTAATTGCAAAGGGGCTTGTGAGTCTATAAATTTATGTGAAAAAGAAGAAAATTTGGGTCATTGGAAGACCTGTGAGAATGTTATTTTGGGAAGGGTATTGGGAGAAAGTGAGAGAAAAGAAGCTCATTTTAGAGTTGAATAAGATAGAAGTAAGATTGGATGCCCTTGAGGAAAGCTTGAAAATGAATAAAAAAGCTACAATTGAGGAAGATCAGAAAATAGATGAAGATAAATTATATTGTTTTTTTCATAACAAGTTTGCAAGTAATGATTTGTTTGCAAGAAATGAAGAAGGAAAAGAAGCTATAATAGAGGATAGTGAAGAGAAGAAGGAAAAGTAGAGGTTTGGCAAAGAGGACAGAGAAAAGAAGAATGTTGAAGTGCAATCTTGCAGCCCTATGGTGGAAAGAGCATGGAGAGAAATAAATTTGGGATCAGCCCACACATTTGTAGTTGCAAGAAAGGAAGAAAAGAAGAGAACCAAAAAATAACAATGGAGAAAAAGAGAGGTAGGAACTGATATGCATCTTGTTGAAGACATGAAATAGAAGAAAAATGAAGTTGCATGCACAGGAAAAGAAGTTGTAGGAAAAAATAGAGGTATTATCTCCTTTTGAGTTTTGCAAAGAAATTATTAATGTTGATTTGTATGCAAAAGAGGTAAAGGAAAGTGTTGGAGAAGATGATTTTGAAGTTGGGGCAATGATTGGTTCTTGGAAAAACATAAATATATTGAAGAAAATGAAATAGTTGAGTGCAATGGAGGAGATGAAAGAAGAAAAGAGCAAGAATGCAACAAACAATGAAGAAGAAAAAGTTGGGGCAACAATAAAGAAGCAATAGAACATACAAGTAAAAGGTCACTTTTTTGTTATTTGTGAAAATGAGTTTGATGTTACATTATTTGCAAAATAATTTAGTGAATTTGAGATGTGGAGAATGACGATACACTAGTAGAAAAAGAGGAGAAAATAAGAGTATATGATGATTTTGCAAAATTCATTGAAGTTGAAGTTAAGGTTGATTTATATTTTGATGAAATGGTGAAAGAAAGAGAAATGGGAGAGATGGTTAGGATCATAAACAATAGGTTTCAAGCCGTAAAAACAAAGTATGATGAATTTTATTGACATAGAAGAAGAGGAGGATGAAGGAAGAAAAGATAAGAAAGAAATGCAAATGGAATTCATTAATTTCTATGAATTTGTTAATGTTGATTTCTATGCAAGTGTTGAGAATGATAAAGTGGAATGAAAATATGAAACATGGTGCAGCCAAAGGAATTTCATGAGGGGAAGAAAGAGAGGAAGGATGAAGGAGGGAGGAGATAAGAAGTTTCAAATCAAGGTGAAGACAAAGAAACAGGTAGATAAGGATGAAAGATGGTTGAAGAACAAGCACTGGATCTTTAAATGTTCATGAGCTCCAACTCATGGAACATTTTCTTCTTATACTGGGTGTTTGATGTAGGAGAATTTGGGTGCACGAACAATCATGCACAACCAAAAATATTTTAAATTTTATTGCTTGTGTTTTGTTTTGATTTTTTTGGTTGTAGGCACAAATCAATGAAATTCTCAACTCCTCCAACATAATAGAATTTGGTGATGATTGTGGGAAAATCAATTGTTAATTTGATACATTGTTTTATTGTTTTAAAAATTATTGCAAATTTTTAATTTACCAAAAAGGAAAATCCCATGACCAAGCTTGTGAGTTGGAATTTAATGGGAATTGTAACTCTATTTTAAAAATATGAATTTACATTTTAGTAAAAAAAAATGGGAATGCAGGGTGTTGGGGAAGTGATGTGACTGGATTTTAAGGTGGGAAGGAATTTTTTAAAATTGTCATTAAATGCATATGCCAAGAAGAGAAAACCCATGCCAAGGAAGGAGTCATGGGAATCCAGAAGGTTTGATTGAGAGAGGGAGATTGTCTAAAGTTGTAACTGTGAGAACCAGTCTCAATAAAATATGCATATCTTTCTCATTTCTAAACAAAATCAAAAAATCCAAAAATGTTCTAGAAATTTGAGAAAGAGAAGGATAAAACCCATAAACCATTCAAAAAAATTGTTCTAATGAAATAGCAATGGTATGAATAATGTGATGGGTGTGAGGCCATCCTTTATTTACATAGAAAATAGCAACATTTTGACTTATTGTTGGCTAGAGACATTATATTATGAATGTTATTATGATATTTTATATATGTATGATTCAATTAGATTTTTGTAGTATCTTTAATTATTACTTAGATGGCTCATATGATAGATGGTTAGTTAATTGCTATGATTAGATGGGATTTAAATTAAAATGTTCAAATTGATGTAAATTTTAGAATGAGATGGATTATGAATATCATGTATAAATTTAATGTTTAATTACGAGTATGAATAATGCTCATGGATGTATTTAATGCCAATTTTTTTTATGGATATTGTTTTGATTATCATATTTGATGTTGAGATGCTCTAGTTGGTTGAAAGATGGAATATTTTATTAAAATGACTTGTGCATGCTCATTTTGGGTATGCAATTTAATTTATGTTGCATTTTTTATATATATATTGGACTATTAACATGTGAATTAAGTGTGCAAGTTATCCATGACCAAAGGATTCATAGATCTACTAGTAACCCAATTGTGTGAAACCCATAAAGCTGATATTAGTCTATATAGAGAGACTAATGTCTTTGTATGTTATTATGTGGTGTTGTGGTGTTTATTGTATTTTTTTCAAATCTCCTAAATGTGTTTATTATAACTTCTCAAATATTCTAAGTGCTCTAGAGTGTTGTGGAAGGGTGAGTTGTCATCCTAAATTTTAATTTCGAATTTGGCCTTTCAAAGGCATTTAAGGGGCCTTAAACGAGTCTTGTCACCTCTCACCAAGTGTCAAAACCTTCCTATGTCTAACCTATAGGAGTTGGGAAGCTTTCAAAACCAAATTTATGTGCTTTTTACTTGATTTAACCCCTCTTAAAGTCTATAAAAGAAAAGTGACGAAATTATTTAACTTTCAACTCAGGCAAGAATCCTAGTCTTATCTCCTCACTCACTTTACAAGTCATTTTTAAGACTTTCCAACCCCCACATTTATGAGAGAAATTCAAGGAAGCTAAGTGATGGGAGTTTTCATGAATGCCCTCTCTCACTCATGTGTTTGAGTTAATGAAAGGTCACATCTCCTTGGAATTGAAAAAAAAGAAAGGAAATGGAATCCATGTGTCATGATATCATTGGGAAAGAAGAGATTGCAGGGCCATTATTTTTTATACCTTTCAAGTCTAAATTAGGGGGATGAAAGATTTTTTTGATTTTACATTATTATTTTTGGAGAATGGAGGAGCTTGGCTGGGAGAGGATTTTCAGAGGAAAGTCTTCATCAAATCTTCACCAAAGTGTCTTGGACGCTTGTGAGGTAGATATCCATACTAATCATCTAGTTTCTAAATGTATGAATAGATGAATGAAACATGGTTTTGGGATGTAAATGTGTTTGTGAGTTTTGTTTCATATTTTGGATCTGAATAATGTGGGTTTTGGGTTGTGATGGGATAGTGAGGCTGCCTCCTCATCTCCCTAAATGGAGTCTTGATGAATATTTCCATATTGTGACCTCCCTTGGTTATGGGTTTTGTGAAGTGGTGAGTTGTGTCAGATTATTTTGTTTTTTTTTAATTTTTGACATGGATTATAATTCCTGGGTTACTAGTTGGATCTCCTAGCTCAAGGGTGACCTATGAGTAGTTCAATGGTTGAGAGTTGAGCCTTCCATTTGGTCATGTAGGAGATTTTGTTGTTATACTTGATGCAATTTGGTGGTGCTATTTGAACACCTCTTTAGTACTTGGAGAAGGTTTTGTTCGTGTGCCCTTGTGGAAGTGGGAGGTCTTGAAGGTGCTTGCAATTTGGAAAAATCATATCTCTCTTATATGTAAATGGCTTGAGAGGGTTATTACAATGTGGGAACTACCTTGTCGAGAACTTTGTTAAATATTGGAAGCTATGTGTTTATGCACATATATATCATGTAGGGATTACTTGTTGAATTTGTTGTTCTAAATATTTATGTTGAGAACTACAATGTTAATGTATTATGTTTGACAATAATTCCATAGAAGCATTATGTTTGACAGTAATTCTGTTATAACTTGCTTGAAAATCAAATAAGTTATTTCATTTCAAAATACAAATAAATTGATGCATATGTAGCTTCTTTGAAGAAAGGAAAAAGTGATAAATCATGGATTTACCTTCTTGTTTCAAAATAAAATAAATGAAGGTTCTTATCCACTATTTTAGTTATATGGAGTTAGATTATAATTTTGTTTTATTGCTAGAAGAAAATAAAACAAAATAGAATGTATTATTATTTTGTGTACATGTATAGAAGATGGATTTATGTATTATGTTTATAATACTTTTAGAGGCTTGGTAAGTATGTTTTCTATTATTTTATATAGATATTATTAGATTTAAGGATCTGGTTTGGTATTTCAGGATTATAGTTGTGAGTATTAAAATAATAATAATAGCTTTTCATTTTCTTCTTATAGACTGTAGGTAAAAAATTACATAAGACAAGAAAAAAAATAGAAAAACAACAAGAGAGATAAGTTTTAAATTCATCAATCTTTTCCATCTCGAAGAAAACAAAAAAAATAATAATGAAATCACAGTATATAAATAATTAATTAATATATAATAAAAGCATAAATTGCTATCTTTTATTCTCATAAACCTACCTTGCCTATCATGGCACCCATGCAGCTGTATCTGTAAGGATGTAGTGCTCCCTCTTCCCTGACATCCCATTTTCCTTCTAAATGCCGCTTGGACTACCCTCTCTTAGATATGAAATGATCTAAAATGAGAATCAATGTTTCCAGTCCCATGTTTGTTGTTACGGGGGCATAACCACTTTTCTTATGCATAGGGAACCTTTTTGGAATGACCCTCATAAGCCCCCTAAGGGTTCCATATGATGAGATGCCTATTATCCATCAAGCTACCCATCATCAAAGTAGGTGTGAGGAGGACTCTACACACTTGCTCACATTTTATTCCTATTTCTTATTCATAGACAACATTTTGGCGATGTCATTACACATGCAACACTGTCAAGTGCAGGTGTTAATTCACCAAGTCGTGCACGGTCGATGTTGTAGTTAGAAATTTAAAAAAGAAAAATAGTTTTGTTTTTTCCCAAGTGTTAGATTTTGGACATGATAGTAGTAAGAAGGAATGTGCTACCTCACCTCGTGATTTGTATCAAACTCTATCTTAAATTAAATTGTAGAAATTTTATTAGTTAAAGGAAAATGTAAACTTAGAGACTTATCCTTTAGTAACTCAAATGTGTAATGTGATCCTAAGTTATTATTATTTAATCAAATGGAAATGAAGAATCTTGAAACCAATCATGTAGGGTTTAACTTCCCTATTATAAGGGTTATTAAGTAATGGTAAACCTAATTAAACCTAGGTAATTTTTATGATGTAGCCCTACCCCTAGGAAAATGGATGAGGAGGTATCTATATATTTAATATTGTAAATCAGTACTACTTGAGTAATTATTGATATCAATATCTCTTTGTGATATTTGTAAGAGTTTAAAGTCGACTACCAAATAAAACTCGAGCAAGGGAGTCGATCAAGAACCAACAACTAGTTAAGATATGTGTTGTTATCCACTCAATGTAATCATGTCAAATAATGTTAGACCTAGGTTGTTATGTGGCACAATGGTGGCTTGTTGGGATCGTGTGGTGTTGTGAACCTATGCTAAAACAAAAAAAATTGGTGTTGTTTGTGTCAGATCCACATTAAAATATGGGCATGACATCAATAAAATCAGTATTTTGTTATTATTATTATTAGCCTTAATACTATTCTTAGTATGATATTTTTAGAGGGATAGAGAAATGATTTCCATAGGGTTTATTAAAGTGATTAATAATATCCCGTATATGATAATACAATCACTTTATTGATCACCTTGAATCTATCTATCAATTTGGATAATGGAATGCACATAAGAAAATAGAAGAGAATGAATCAAACACAAGGTGGGGCCTTACATTCCCCTCCCCTTAGATTGGACTTCCTCTTGGAAGTCAAGAAGGTTCGAGACTAAATCTTCAAAACACAAAAACCCAAGTAATTTTCCAAATACACTAATTATCATATATTTTTTTCTTTATTTGATTAAAGAAGAGAAACATTACACCATAAGTACATGCTAGAGACATCATTTCCATGAATCAAGCATCCAAACTTCAGAACAAAATTTTCTCATAGTAAAATATTTATCCAATATAACCCCAATATCACAATGTTAGCAACCATGCAACCAACCTTAGTTAATTTGCCCAAAAATTTATCAAACAATATAACATCTTTGATACACCTCAAAATCTCTTTGCACCACATACATCACTCATGATGCTAAAAAAAAAATAATTTTGTCCCAATGTCAAAACATGCCCCAAGGAATCTTATTTTTGCATTATTTGTTACTATCCTTCTCACGTAGTTCATGGGTATGCCTCATCACATTTACTCACAATTTCACATGAACACACAACAATAGAAAAAATGCTCTTCCCAATTGGGTGTGTCTATCCTCATACAAAAGGATGCTCTTCCCACTTGGGTGTGCATGTCCTTATACAACCACATCAAATACAACACAAGGCTCACAATGGGGTTTACAAGGATGGATATTATTGGATACCATAGTCATTAGAAAATATGGTCTTGAGGCCCTTCTCTAAGGACTCCTCCATACAAATATTTAAAATCATAGAATGAGGGGTAGAATGGTTTGACGACTATCCCACACCGGTCCCATTTATAACCCCTTTCAAAATAATTCCCCAATGCATCTACTCCCCTATACTACCTACCATGGAACCCCCCGAGATATGGCAGTTTACAAATTTCACATTACACCACACATGCCAACAAGTTTGCAAACAAGGAGAAAGCCTCAAACCAAGTAGCATAGGATCATAAACCAAGACTCCAATAAAGAAAAAAAAATACCAAAGAGGAACTATAATTTCAAGAAAGGAGAAAAATAAAGATCAATTGTAGCTACATTGCAACATTTCAATCTTAATTCAAAAATAAAATTTGAACAAGTCCTTGAGGTAAATCAGACTATAACAACCGTCAATTGGCTAAATAGACTAATAAAATAACTATAAAATCTCGCATTGTTGGTGCCTAATAAAATACATCAATTAGAAGTTACCAATAATTCATATTTCAACAATAAAATTTACACATCATGAGCACCATGTGATTTGATAAGCCACCTAAGGGGAGGATGGGTATGGTGTTTCTCTAACCACGTAAGTATTATAGCATGCAATCATTGGTGGTCCTTGACCACATAAATATAAATGACTGGTGGTCCTTGACCACATGAATATAAATAATTGGTGGTCCCTACCCACATAAATATGCATCACTGGTTGTCCTTGACCACATGAATATAAGTAACTGGTGGTCCCTAACCATATAAATATGAATAACTGGTGGTCCCAGACCACATAAATATGAATCACTGGTGGTCCATGTAATTCCATCCTTTACCTATGGGTTACAAACATCAAGGAATAGGTTTGCACTATGAACCAAAAAGTATGGCTATCATATGTGGGGGAGTAGGCCACTTTCAACATCCATGGGAGAATTACAACGCCTCAACATAGGTCTTTTATCAGGATTAGGGACAATGCCCTGAGCTCATAATTTCTCGATGGGAGATCATGTGCTTCTCAACCCCTATTTACACTAGCTAGCATCACACTCCCGTAAGGGGGGAACCAAACACTAGGGGTACACATTTACCATACAAATAAGACTAACACAAAGGAATACATCACATTTCATTTATTAGACACACTTACACACTTAACACATTTACATAAACTCACAACTAGCTATCTTACATAAATACCATCACAAATGGTACACATATGGGATCGTACTAGACGTCCACCACCCTTATCCCAAATCGAATACCCTATATCTCATACTTGGGGCATAACACATATACTGGTTTATACGTGAAAAATCACATAACTGCCAAGAATTCTATCACTCCATTCCATATGAGTCAAAGACAAACAACATACACTTAATTTTACCACTTTGTCTATCCACGAGAATTTCCACAACACTCAAGATATGCACTATTACGGGGTATTCACATCCACAGTGGTTACAAAACATTGAACATTGTCCATTTTCATCTTTTAAAAATAAAAAAACCATTACCTTTCATGTAATTAAACCACAAATATTATATTCTACAAAATGGCATACACAATCATGACAAAACATCTTTCCTTCATATTTACAAGATAACTTTGTACAAAAGATTTACTCAACTAATTTCAAAGCAACATGCATTGTTTGGAAGAACTTCATTTATCCACACCCAAGGAAGGAATTGCATTTTTAAATCACTCCCAGATACATAAACAAAGAGCTCATAACCCAATCCTAGTAAAATCACTACCTTTCTATCAAATTCTAGGGGATACACTATATGATTCCTTTAAGAAGCATTACTATTTCATTATTATTTTCCCACATAAATTTTATGAACCTAGTATCATTTATTTTGTAATCCTTTACATCATTCACATAGAGGTACTTAATACTTAATCAAAGCTAACAACAATTACCAAAGAATAAGGGAAGAAAAGACATCATAGGGTCATTTCAAACGTTAGTCACAACAAGGAGATAAGCACACAAGGGAGATTCACACAAGAAACCCCACAAGGGCCACAACACTAACCAGAGATCCTAGTGCTACAATCGGGCTCTAATACCAAATGTAATGCCCAAAAATTTACACCAAAATATAGTTGAGGACAAAACACAAAATTTATTAGACCATCATGGTCAAGTTGAGAGGAGACATGGAATCCACATCTCTAAGGTAGACTTAAATAGTTCCACCAATCCCAAAATTAATCTAAAATGTTATATAAGTCAAATTCCAATAATAACATATATATATCAGTAGTAAACATAAGAATTATAAGAGAACAAATCCTAGGGACCATACCTAGTCCTTAGGGGCTCATCTCAAAAAAAAATTCCTATGTATATAATTCACAGAGGCATCATAGTTCGACAACTAGACTTCAACCATTTCACACATGGTTGGATAGCAAGGGATTTAAATCACTAGCTTAAAATAATTCCTTAACATCAATCCCAATCGTAACATCAAATCACACAAGAAGGATAATGTTAACAATTCAAAGGAAGACTCTTAAAAAAAAGGACCTCGATTATAAATATTGATCCAACACTGATGGATGACTTCCCAATTAACCATACCATAAGTAATATTTAATAAAGAATACATTGAGGGAAGTTTTTTTAAATATACATATAAAATCAGAATATTTCACTGCAACAAGAGTTACCAATGACACATAAGACCCTATTACATTCATGGAACATATTTTATATTTAGTTTACATATCCAATAATAGAAGGGCATCAATTAACTGCCTAATAAAAGATACAAATCTAGCTAAACATATCACACAAGTATAAAGGCAAGGAACAAGGCCATATGAAATACCATGATGGTAAGGATGGACAAAAGGTTTACTTTATAAAAAAATTATTTAATTGTAATATATACATTAAAATGCATGTTAAAGTAGTGTCATGTTCTAAAAACTTCCATGGGGACAAACAAGTATGAAATAGGTCTCTTTATTTAAATCTTAAGACATAGATTACCCTATAACAAAACCCTCCTACAATTTGGTAAGCATTAATTATAGGCTATATAACAATACCAAATACTCTCCCATGAGTTAGCAGTCATATAAATCAAATGAAGACATTGAAGAATAAATTATTGTGAAAGCAAACCACTTGCTAACTATTATTTGTATTTCTAGCGAATCACAAATCTTGACATTCATAGTCAAGGACAAGTTAATGATTATTTTTACTCACTAAAGTATGAGAATAAGCCAACTACTATATGAATCTCCCTCTTTCCATTTTCAAACCTACGTAACTACTATTTATGATTATACAAAAGTGTCATCCCTTATTTCACAATCACTTTAACATGAATTTGTAATACAATATATTACAAGGTAAACACATTATAAATAATTTAAATTAAGTTCTAATAATGAATTATTCAAATACACAACTCAAATGCTTATTAAATTATTTTTATGATACACATTAACAACAAAGCTCTCCTTTTTTTTATGTATATTAAAAATTAGGGTCCAATTTTGTTAAAGATAAGTACTTTTCCTATTCCTTCTATTCTTATCAACATCATATAAATTTCTAAATTTCTTAGTTTGACTTCCATATTTTGAGATTTAATGAATTACTACTATAATTCATTGAGGAAGTATTATGTCTCACAATTTAAAATATAAATTACTCCACAAATTTTCCCAGTTTAAAGCTACTTAATGTTCCCTTATTCCATATGCATAGGTTTATTCACTTTGCAAAGGAAATCTTTAATTTAATCTTCTTGAAAGAAAATTCCTTTCAATGGTATTTTGAATTAATCGAAAGTAAAAGCGACTATTTTAACATGCAAGGTCAAGCATGTTATTCTATATTCAAGAAAAATAATAAGACTATTGGTTTCAATAAACTAATGTTTAGAGGATGAGTTCTCAAAACTAAAATGGGTTTGGAAGATTCCCTTTCTACATGCAAATGGTCTAAAACACCAAAAAAAAAAATCTATTAGAAAATAGCGTGCCTTGGCACGACCTTAAACCAAGGCAAAGGTTCAAACCAATTCTCTTAACATCTTGCATTGGTCATTAATTTTTTTGAAGGCTTTAGCACCACAAATATGGTATAAAGGCAATAAACGTCACTCCATTAATTGTTGATCAACATTTATTAATAGCTGAAATTACTATGGACCCCTTTTTACATCATCCATCATTTATATACACTATATCTAACAATAGAAAATACTACTACAGCGTGACAACATGTCAAATAGAAAATATACTCTCATAAGAGTAGAAATTTATGAAATTCTTGTATATCCAAAGTCATAATAGGTATGCACTTGATATTGTAGTAATTTGGCACTCACAAAATACTAATATGATTGGAAAATGTACTTATGAAAATACCAATAATGCTTTATCAATGATTATTCAACAACACAGTTGAATTCACTTATCTCAATATAATACAAATAGAAAATCAGAAGTATGTCTAATCAGCTAATTAGTTATTGATTCATCAGTCATATGAACGTGATTTGGAGCCTTCTAAGCATGTAATAGAAGTTTAACCCCTAAGCTAACTGGAGATATGGTGTATGGTAAGGGCATCCATCACATTTAAGGAATAAAATAATGTTTTTAGGTGATGTAGTTGTAATTTTCATGGTATGCAAATGCACTAGCATACACTAGGCACACTAATTGTTTGACATAATGCCCCAAATAATTATGGTCTTAGGGAATTGCCATGATTGCAGCATATACACAAAATATATTTGTTGAAGAAGCTTAGAAACTTTCAAGCAATGAAAAAGGTAGGTATAAAGTTAAATTATCCAACCTTTTTCAGCGTCCCATCTGCCTGTGCCAGAATGAGAGCTTTTGGGACATAGTATGGACATCCATCAAAGCATATAAAAAATGGGAAGATCTTATCCCAAGTAGATTAATATGAAAATGTAGAACATAGACAAGGCATGAAAATTGTTTAATGGAATCCCTCAAATAAATGTAATCTCTTGGAATAATGTGATTGTAGGATGTGTAGAAAATAGGTTTGTTGTGTATATAAAAATATAACAAGTGTAGAAAATTGAAGAGAAGAACAAAGTTGCATAACACTTAGATTTACGTGGAAAAACTTGGTAAAAATATACCAATAAAAAACCACAGGAAAAATATCTTTCGTATTGATTCTCAGGAATTATAGAGTTACAACAACCTCAAATGAGATCTAACCCCTTCTTGAAAAGGAGGGAAAGAATACCTCTCAAAACTATTCTAGCCTGTAGCCTTCTTTCTACTACTTAAAAATGAGGGAATGCTCCTCTATTTATATACAAATTTGAGAAACTTAATGCTATAATTAAGCTCTCAAATTTTCCACCTCTAATCCTTCCAATGCCACCACTATAGTCATATTATTTACTAAGCCTACATGTGGCTCTCAATCATCTGCATGGTTGACACATATAGAGTCCAAATTGATTCTACTTTGAATCACTTAATAATTTACTAAGTCAATACAATATGAGTCACTCAACTAAATGTATGACACATATAGGAGTAGAGTCCTAATTGAATATTGCTTGTATGACACATACAAAATTAGATTCCTATTTGACTTCATATTCTAACATGTTGAACACTTTTGAAACTTTCTAGAAAATGCAAATGGGTAGGTGTAAAGGCACACTCTATAACATTCCTCAACATGATCAATAAGGAATTGAACTTGTTCCAGGCTAGGTTGTCTTCAATGTGACTTATTAGTTATTCCTAGCTCCTATGAAATCACAAAATGGTAAAAAAAATAGCAAGGTTTTCCGGCAGCAACATTGAACTTGAGAAATAACGATAGCTATAGATAAAACCAAGGAACTAGTGCCTTCATTTTGTCAATAACTATAGATTTATTTTAGAATAAAACTAAACATTGCCAAAGATGATCTAAATCTATAAAGATTTAAGGGAAATTAAAACCTATTGAAACATGTAAAGCCATAAACCTCATAATTCTCCGCTCCTTATTCTACAACACGAATAAGACATCAATGCCAAATACAAACAAAATGGTCTGTGGGTAGTTGCTAATTCACAACCTCTCCATCCCAATACTTCAAATTTTATGAGAATGATAATACAATCAGTGTTCTTAATAACCTAGTTAGCACATATCAAAAAATGAGATTCTAGAATAGTAGTGTATATGGCTTGTTTGGATAGTCACTAACTTAAGCATAATAAATAGTACATAAAAATTGCATAAAAGAGAATAGTGCCCTCTATTTGGAATAATTTTGGTATAAGCTTTAAGAATACTCCATTATAATTATTGAGAGTAAATCTCAACATGTTATAGATCCTAGCATTCTTGTAGAGAACTAATCAATTTCTTCATTGGAAACTCACAAGTGGTTATTACATGCTCAACTGTACAACATGTGTTTGTCACACAACCATTCACAATCATGGTATAGTGTTACATACCTAGAATTTAAGAGGTCAATTAAGCTTGGGTTGAGAATGGTGCCAACATAAGACTCCTATCTATCGAATAAATATGGTGTTCTCAACACTTTGACCTCCACCTCGATATCAATACCACTTGATAATTTCCTCTTACAATTTCGTTTGTTTCTTCACCCATGATCGATGCCTCTTCAGGTTGTTATAAAAATAATGAGTCCCCTTCTCATAAACAACTTAATAGGAGTTGATACCCAAATCGTGGGTTTCCTCAATCGAGGGGTCTACAAAACAAGAGAATGCCTATTGAGGCCACAACTTAGCATTGAAGCAAAAGGTACTAGTTTTGGAATTAACTTAATAATGAGGTTCAGGTTCTCACAAAATAATTATTTGAGAGAAGTTGAACCTTATTATTGTTATTTTGTAAGAAAATAATGTTACTTTACTCCAGAATTAATTTGAATGCTACTAACCTCATTCATTGTCACAAAACAACTATTTTAAATAAATATTTGCTAATCTTTGTGTCAACCATGGATTCCACCTTAGTGCTAAGAAATAAGATTACCCGTTATGCAAATATTGACATTAATTGAAAGTATCCTTATTTCCAAGGATTCTAACTTTATCTCTATTCTTAATATTAATATTATGGACATTAAAACTCCAATTTCAAAAATATCTAGACCACTATTATCGTTTACATATCAAAGATTTCTTCTGGAAATTATGTTTTCACCGAGTAACATCACTCAATGTTATACTCATTAAAACCACTCCTTATGCTACTATTGTTGCTTACTTTAATTTCACTTCTTTTGTATTAAGATAATATTGTTATCACTACTAAAATCACCTCACATGTGAATGCCATTTACTCCTTGATAAAATTAGCCTTAGGCTCTTAATTTCAATGTTAATATACTATGTCTAAAATTAATCTTGAAATAATTATTAATACCTTTGCTAATGTCAATATTATTAATATTGGCAATAATCTTAATATCAATAAAGTCATTATTTTTTTACTATTATTATTAGCCTTATTACTATTCTTAGTATGATATTTTTAGACGGACAGATAAATGATTTCCATATGGTTTATTAATGTGATTAATAATATCCCGTATATGACAATACAGTCACTTTATTTGTGACCTTGAATCTATCTAACAATTTGGTTAATGGAATACACATAAGAAAATAGAAGAGAATGAATCAAACACAAGGTGGGGCCTTACAACTCCACTCAAATTGAAATATTTATGTATATAACATTCATTTTTTAACCAACAATACAAAAGAAAGATAGAAGGACCTTGAAGTGGTATTATTTTAGATTAGTGATGATCATGCACATATTATAGAGAGTTGTGCAAGGTTAATTTTAGATTTTATATGGAAGTAGTAGGAGAATCACATTTGGTTAGCATATTGTATAGTCAAATAATTGTGCATCAGTACTTTAAAACTCACATATATTTTATTGGTTAATTAGGATGCATAAAAAGAGTGGTGTTCAATATATATGGAACTTATTTGAGGTTAGACATGGAAATTTTTAGCATGATGGTGCAGGAGCATGCCTTTAAAGAGACATAGCATGAGAATAGATGAAATATACTGTAGATAGTGTAAGTTTGATAGATGAAATATCAATTATACAATAGTGTTTAACTCTATAATTAGTCTAGGTAATGATGTAAAGTCTATTTCATAGATTTTTTGGTTGGTAGAAAAATACAACATTATAAATTCTGTAGATTTTTTCACATTGAAAAAAGTGAGTTACATATATTACTTTGGTCCCAAAAAATATCTCGCATAACTACACATATCACTTTGATAGATCATGTATGTTTTGGATCCTGTGTTACACCTCCATATTCTTATCTCTTTATATAGTTTCAATAATGTTGGTCCATGCCTTAGTGTCATTGTAAATTATTATATTTTCACCATGATCTACCTTATGGTTTGCTATAAATTATATAGATCTATTAGCCTCTTTGCATACTTTTCTAATCAAGATGGGCCTCATTGAGTCCAAAATAATAATATTGTTTGTAACTTTGAGCTAAGCTTGTAATTGGTGATCTTCTAAAAGAGAAAAATTAATTAAAATTTGGGGTTTTCCTTCAATACCCATAGTTTTAATTTTATTTTGTTGGCACAATCTGAGCCCCTCGAATAATTCACCTAACTCAACCTCATTATGTGTGGATGGGTGGAGAATCTTAGAGACATCTCAAAGGAGATTACCCTTGTTATTTTTTTTTATACAACCAACCCAAGTTGGAATTTGTGTCACCAAAAATTGTATACCTTTAAAGAAAAGGACAATTTTTTTCCTAATTTGGTCCTACTTTAGGTACCCTTGCATTAATTACCCTCCAAAAACAACATTTATAGGCCCTTAAGGCTCGTTATTTTTTACCTTGAGGCCTATTTTACCTAAGGAATCATACAAGCCTTAAAAAAAACATCAAAATTATTTAAATATCACCAATCCCACCTCAAAAACCCCTAGTGGGACTAGGTCGCCCAAGTTGGTGACCTAGTCCTTTTAGGGATTTTTGCATTTTTGAGCGCGAAAATGTCTAACTGGTTAAAAATTATTGATGGGTGTCAACCTCTTGGTTCAAAATAACTGGCAATTAAGTATTTTTGCTTATAATTACTTGTTTTTAGGTCATTTTCACAAATTTTTGATCATTTTTCACAAGCCTTCTAAAGAACAAAGTGTTAAACATCCTCCAAAACAAGATTCATCTCTCTTTCTACAACAAGGTTCAAGCTTAGGACAACAAGCTAGGGCTTTTGTAGGTCTTCAAGCTCACTTCACACTCAAGATCTTACATTGCAAAAGGGTTGATCATGGATGCCTATGGAGAATCATAGAAAAATTTAGGTTGAGGAGGTGCAACTAGCCACTAAATCACACCTAAAGACTTGTTTTCAAAGTAGTGATTTCATCTTCCATTTTCGCTTTATCTTCAAATTTAAGGTTTGCATCCCATTTGCTTTCCATTTTACATTATTTTTAATGTTATAGGGTTTCTTGGATTGAAGTCTTGTACCATTCAAATCTCTTAAATGCATCTTATTCTAGCACAATAGAATAGGGTTTTGTCTTACTTCATATTTTCCTAGTTCTAGACACATTTAGGGCTAGGGTTTATGTAGATTTATTGTCTCTTTAAAAGTTTAAATACAAAATAGGGGTTTTTCCAAGGAAAAAACCACATTAGAAACTAAAATATACTTTATTTTGTAGGTGATTTTGTGGATTTGAGCCCAGGTTTTAGTGAAGAAGTGGAGTGTAGACCATAGACCTCCAACTCCACTTTCAGTTTTCTTGAAAAGATGAAAGGGACTAGGTCACCAATAGTGACGACCTAGCCCCACTAGAGGTTTCTTTCAAATATTTTGGTAGATTTGAGCACCCAGTTTGTTGGAACGATGCCCAGAGCAGTTTACCGAAACTGGGACTAGGTCGCTCAACTTGGCGTAAGTGTCCTAGTTAGCATAAAAGTCAAATTTTCTAGATTTCCATAGGCTTCTGCAATCTCCACGTCGATCCTCATCATTTTCCAGGAGCAATTGCTTGATTTTTTATGTTATTTCACCTTGTATAGCCTTTTATTTTCCTTTGTTGCATAACATCATGTGTTTTCAAACACCATAGATTTCATTAGCTTTCATTTAATAGTTAGTTTCATTTATCATGATATTGCATTTAGAATACTTCATATAGGAATTTTAGTCGCATTCCAACCCTAATATTGAATGAATCCCAAGATTTATATACATTAAGGATATCTCCTTCCTTCTAGGTGAAAACCCTAGAAAGCCTTAGGGGTCCCATCCTTAGCACCCACATAAATTTTGTGGTTCATTTTGGTGAACCTGCATTTAGAAACATATTACTTTTGATTTATCCTGCATTTGCATTCTAGGAACCTCTTCTCTTAGCATTGCATTGTATGTTGCATTGTTTAAAAAGGCATCCTAGGGTTTCATACTTTTCATTAGTGAAAAAGCTCATTTTTTCATTTATTTCCTTGCATAATAGAATTTTTTTGCATATGTCATTTATATATGCACTTTATAAACTAGAATACAACATTTTTCATTAAAAAAAAAAACCAAAAAAAATTAAAAATATCCCTACTAGGACTAAGTCATCACCTTGGGCGACCTAGTCCTAGTGCATATTTTGCATCAGTAATTGTTGCATTTACTTGCCAGTTTCTAAAATTTCTATTTGCTTCAGTTCATGCTCTGATTATATTCAATTACTTTTTGTTATATGGTTATCATTAGCATAAATATATTTTACTTTGATGGCATTTATGAATAGCATTAGATCTTTGCAAGTTTAATTTTTCAGCATTAGTTCCTAGTTCTTTTAAAGCACATTCATCAGAACATGAAAAAAAAATCATAGAAACATCACATGAAAGAGTGCACACAATTCTCCACTATAGGAAAACTATATCATCTAAACCTTTTAGTAGAAGCTATATGAAGCTCTACAGGGTTTCCTCTCACCAAGTTCATCTACTAAGGTTTGTGATGACAAACCTAAACCCACCACTAACAACCTATCTCCCAAACCTTTTAGCTATGATGATATGGGTGTGTTAGATGAAGTTCTTCAGGATTTCATCTCACCTAACTCATCTACTACGATTTATTGTGAGAAACCCCAAACAAAATATGTCAATTCCATTCAACCTCAACTTGTTCTCTACCCACCCTCCCATAAACACCAACCCCCATACAAACTTGAATTTACCCTTTACCCACCCTAACCTAATATTGTGGCTCATACTCATTATACTCAAAACAACCCACATCCCAAACAAGCCACCTCAACACCCTTACCATTGCCCAACCCCATCTTACCTACAAAAACCTTGTTTAAACTCACAACTTAGGGAGTATGATTTGATTGAACAACTTAAGAATACTCTCACCAAGATATCCCTTTGGGATCTTCTTCAGAAATCCCCTATCATTTTATGCTTCAAACAACATTGTAACAGATAGTGGTCCCTCCTGGTACGAATGCTAATGATGTGGCAACCCTCCTCCAAGAAATGAATACAGTCAATGTAGATATTACCTTCTACCAACATGAGCTCCCTACATTAGAATTAAGAAAGCAAAATGAAGCCTTTATGATAATAGCCCAATATGATCAAATAGGCATCAAAAAGACCCTCATTGATAATGGATTTTCCCTAAATGTGTGTAGTGTGTGGATAGATTGTAAATCAAATCTGATTCCTTATCCATTAGAGGATTTTACAATGTTAAGAAACCCCTTGGTGTCATCAGTTTACCTATTACCATCATAATGGTTACACTACAAACTCCTATGCATGTCATGCCCTATGACCTTTCTTATAATCTCCTCTTGGGAAGACCATGGATACATGAGATGCATGCGGTACCCTTGACCCTTCATTACAAAATGAAATGTCTATAATATTTTTTTTTATCAAATTGACATAGACCCTAAGCTTGAGAGTTGCTTACAACTTGAGAAGGGAACATCGAGTCCTCTAAACACATTAATTCCTACCTCCAACATCGCCCCTTCTGAGACAAATCAACTAGAAGATAAATCCAAGTTTAACTTACTTGGTGATGATTGGGGATCATTATAATTCACACCTTCATTTATGGGTGAGTGTATTGTTACACGCAAAGAGGATGAAAGAAAAGAACAACCAACAATTCTCTCTACCCAACATGAAGAACACTCTGCCCACACATCTACCTCATCTCTTTTGGAAGAAAATGCAACATACACAATTTTTTTTGATGAGATAGATTCTCAACAACCACCCAACCCACAGGAAATGGAAATACTTTATGGACGTGGTCATGATCTTGTAAAACAGTTAGGCTACAATGGTAAAGGATGTGGGAAGCATGAACAAGGCATTTGTGTGCCCATTGAACCTAATACATAAGGAACTAAGACCGGTCTAGGTTTTCCTTTTCTAAAGCTACAAAATCCAATCAATGACCCTCACTCAACATCAACACTATCACATGCACACCAAGAACCAATCCCACACTCAAACATCTTGAATTTTGTGATGTGGATTCCCCACCATTCACCTATGTTCATGATGATGAATCTTTGAAACACCTATTAGGTGCTTCGAATAAGACTTCTAGCTCCAAGATAAATGCCTCTTGTGCTATGATAGGTTCTAAGCTCAGCATTAGTGACATTAATGAAACTCCCACAACCATGGAACCATATGATCCAAAAATTCCTAAGTCAAATGCACTCCCTTTAGGAGATACCCTTGACATACCAATGGATATAGATGATAAAGACAAAGTCATTAAAATTGGGAAGTACCTTGATGATGAAGAACAAGAGGATCTTGCAACCTTGCTTCATGCTTTTCCTAAACTATTTTCTTGGAAATATTTCAATATGCCCATAATAGATCTGAAAATAGTTACCCATAACATTGTTCTTATTGAAAATGCTAAACCCGTTCACCAAAATATACAGAAAAAGAACCCTAAGATAGCCTTGCATATTAGAGGAGAACTTGAAAAACTCCTTGATGTAGGTTTCATTGGCCCTATCGACTATTATCCTTGGATATCGAACATTGTCACAGTTGCTAAACTTGATAATCGTGTTAGGATATGCACAAATTTTTGAGACTTGAACAAAGCCTCTTTAAAAGATGAATTTTCGCTTCCTAACATCGACATGATCATGGATTCAACTATTTGACATGCTTTTTTATCCTTTATGGATGGATTTTCTGGATATAATCAAATCTGCATTAACCCACAAGATCAATACAAGATAACCTTTACATCTACTTGGGGAACATTTTGTTGGGTTATGATCCATTTTGGCTTAAAGAACGCGGGCACTACTTATCAATGAGCAATGACATTAATATTTCATGATTACATACATAAAATCTTAGAATATTATGTGGATTAAATTCTAGCTAAATCCTAAATTCGACAAATCTTCGAGCGCATGCATAAATATAACATGCACTTAAATTCAAAAAAGTGTCTTTGGAGTAGATAGTGGTAAAATTTTAGGGTTTATCATATCTCACAAAGGCATTGAGGTGGACACAAAGAAAATTGATGTTATAATTAACATGCCACCTCCTTGCAACATCTCCCAATTGTGTACAAGGCATGATTCAAGCCATCCATCATTTTGTCAAATCCTTAGCCGATTGTACATTTCCTTTTATGCACCTCCTAAAAAAGGATGTAAATTTTGATTGGAATGATGATTGTAAATAGACCTTCGAGATTTTGAAAGAATATCTTGCAACTCCACCTATTTTTACACCCTATTATACCCAACATACCCTTCATCCTTTATATCACCGCTTCTGCCCATTCTCTTGTTGCATTGTTGGCCTAACAAGACAACAATGGAAAAGAGCATCCTATTTATTATATCAATCAACCTCTCATATATTATGAGACACGTTACACAACAATCAAAAAAAAAAATTGGCTCTTGTATTTTCTACTAATAAGTTGTGAGATTACTTATTAAACGTAGAAGTACAAGTGATGAGAAAGTTTGATCCTCTTGGATATCTTTTCAATAAAATAGACCTTTCAAGACGTCTTGCTAAATGGGTAATGTTGTTAACTAAGTTTGACCTTAAGTTTGTGCCACAAAAAGAAATTAGAGGCCAAGCCTTAAATGACCATCTAGCCAGTGCTCCTTCTCCTTTACCATAGAGATTTCTACATGGGAATTATAAAGATTCACAAGAAACAAGCAACCACTGCCACAACCAAAAAATAAGCATGAAGAACACTATCATATCAAGTATGAAGACTACTATCAGACCAAGATGAAAAATAGTGAAAATGTACTACATGGTTTTGTGTCACTTATCATCAGGAAAAATACTACAAACTCCACTTTCAAGTGAGAGTTACAAGAGAACTGTCAACAAACCAAGATGTATACCACTATCACTACCACTAAGCCTAAGAGAAAATCAAAGCTACTTCCGCTGTACATTATCCACTATCAAGCATTGAACAAGAAAATATTTCCATTGCTACAAAACAACAAACCTCTGACATGTATTGATGCCACTAAAGAAACTTATGAATGAAGACCACCATAATTTTTTCAAGACAAAAATTGTATAACATAAAAGGATTGATATTGCAAATATCACTATCTTACTAAAAGATCACAATCCAAGGATCCATATAACATTGAAAATTTTAAACAAGATTTACCACCAACACTTGAATCAAGACAACCAAACAACTAAGCATTATGCAAGCAAGACAAAAATGACTATCAAACATTATGTACAAAGTATCTATACATGGTACTTCACTTTGCATCCAAATAATTGAGAAAATACACTGAGCTTGTGTAAGAACAAAGAGAACAAAAGAGACCATTGCACAACATCACTATCTCAGTGCAAAGAATTGTATTATGTTGAATCCATTACATTTTGATATCTTTCCACCAACACCATTTTGACCAAGAAACATTGAGATAGCCATCAAAGAAAATCATATCACCAAAACACCATTACTAAATCAACACTTCAGACACAATGAAACAACTTTGTGCAACAATTCTTTGAGATCAAAGAAAATCACCAAGAATTATAAACATGTATCTTTTAAGATCAATGGAAAACCAAGTGTGAGTCCCAACCCTATCTATGACCATTGTGACCTTTTTTATGAAGTCAAATTATGCTAGATTACTGAATTATTCAATATTTTGATCAATATTATTTAAATATAATATAGCATTGGAAATGTTGATGGAAAAAATGAGTAAATACTTAATTTTCATTATCTTAGAATATTTTTATGGAGTGTGTATGTGTGTGTGTGTGAAATTGAGAGTTATATGTTCAAATTTTGAAAGTATAAAGTACATCAATTTGAGTGTGATCAACTACATGCTTAACGTTCTAAATTTTCCTTGACTTAGTTAAATGATGATGGGAGTAAATTTTAATATTAAAGGTGTCTTAAAAATTCGATGGAAAAGAATGAGAAGTATGCAAATTATATTCTTACAAGCATCAAGAAATAAGAATATTTAAATTGATATAGGCAAAAGAATAAAATTTATTTAGTTCAAGTGATTCGCTAATGTGTTTTATGTTTTATGGAAAAGGGTAATACATGGGAATGAAATAGGACCCTTGTAGATCATGAAGAAATTCAACAAAATAAATTCTTAACATTGTCGACATGGTAAACTGGAATAAATCAAATTGACAATGAGGATGTTTAAACTAAGTTAGCAAGGTAAGTTATAAGAATTTATTATCTAGTTGCATAATGATATTTAATAATAAATAATTGTTCAAGAATTCATTAGATAATACAATTGAATAATTAAGTAAAGGATAGATTTTATTATTGTTAGAGATAGATTCAAATTCTTACTCCACATTGAAGGATATAGAAATTATACATATGGATATATTCCCATGCACTATCTTTTATTTACATAAACAATAGCAACATTTTTATTTATTGTTGGCTAGAGACCTTATAAACATTATTATGATATTTCAGATATGGATGGTGATTAGATTTTTGTAGTATCTTTTATTATTGCTTATGTGGGCTCATATAATAGAGGATTAGTTAATTGCTATGATTAAATGGGATTTAAATAGAAATGGTCAAATTGATGTTAAGTTTAGTATGAGATGGATTATGAATATCATGTATAGATTTAATGCTTAATTATGAGTATGAATAATGATCATGGATGTATTTAATGTCTAATTGTGTTTATGGATATTGTTTTGATTATCACATTTGATGTTGAGATACTCCAATTAGTTCAAAGATAATATATTGTATTAAAATGACTTGTACATGCTTATTTTGGGTATGTAATTTAATTTGTGTTGCTCTTGTTATATTTTCGACTATTAACATGTGAATTAAGTGTGCAAGCTATCCATGACCAAAGGATTTGGAGATCTACTAGTAACCCAATTGTGTGAAACCCGTAAAGATGATATTAGTCTATATGGAGAGACTAATTTCTTACTATGTGGTGTTTTGGTGTTCATTGTATTTCCAAGAAATTTTGAGTGTGTTTATTGTATTTTCTCAAACCTTCTAAGTGTGTTTATTGTTATTTCTCAAATCTTCTAAGTGCTCTAGGGTGGTGTGGAAGGGTGAGTTTTCCTAAGCTTCAATTACGAAATTTTTATTTCAAAGGATTTAAGAGGCCTTAAATGAGTCTTGTCACCTCTTACCAAGTGTCAAAACCTTCCTAGGTCTAACCTATAGGGGTTGGGAAGCTTTTAAAACCAAATTTAAGTGATTTTGACTTGATCTAACCCCTCTAAAAGTGCATAAAAGAAAAGTGACGAAATTCTTTAATTTGCAACTCAAGAAAGAATCCTAGTCTTATCTCCTCACCCACTTTACAAGTCCTTTTGAAGACTTTCCAACCTCCACATTTATGAGGGAAACTTCAAGAAATCCAAGTGATGTGAGTGTTCATGAATGCCCCTCTCTCACCCATGTGGTTGCATTAATAAAGGTAACATTTCCTTGGAATTGAAAAAAAATAAAAATAAATGAAAGGAAATGGAATCCATGTGTCATCATTTCATTGGGAGAGAAAGGATTATATGACATCATTATTTATACACTCTTTAAGTCTAAATTAGGGGATATTTTTTTTCCATACTAGGGGTTGGAGAGGAAAGTTGGAGAGCTATGGAGAAAGAGAAGAGTGAAGGACTCAAATAGAGTAGCATGGAGAAAGCTAAGTCCAATTTCCTCTAATTGCTTTTATTTGATAAAATAAGTGAGCTCAAGTTTTTGAGCTAGAATGGTTCTTGAAAATGGATGTATTGTAATTGTTGAATAAGTTAGTTGAAATTTCTATATTGAGATCATTTGGTAATCTTTTAGTGCTTGCTCAGGGGTATGACTAGAGCCCATGAGGCTTCATGTGTTGGATGTTTTGGTTGCATTATTGTTATGTGGTTGTCATTGATGTCAACACTATTAGCGTTGGTAATTTTGAAAGTTGTATATGTCGAGGATATTGAGAAAATTGTAATAAATATATTGCAAGCAACTAATGAAGCTGAGAAGGTTAGAGCGGTGAAAATATTTGTATATTGAGTTTATGGTTTCATGCACTAAAGGGTTTGTTGTTGAGCTTATCTAGTATGTTGTCTGAAATTTTTAGTTGTACGCATCAAGAATTGAGAAAATTATGAAGATTTGTGATCCTATAGTTACTCAGGTTTTATGACAAGTGTTTATGGAAGATGTGATTGCAATTCTAGTGAATTTGGTTGTTGCATATGTTTCTGAGATGTTCAGTAATGTTTCTAGATCGTGGTCTATTAGTTCAGTACATCTGCATTGATCAGAGTGTTCATGATTGAATATTTTTCCTGGTGTGTTCAATTTTTTCATGTTCTTGGCCAATATGATGGTGATAGCATGTTGTGGATCTCTATGGATTAATAATTTATTGTTTGGTATGTTCGAAGGTGTTTATTTGGGTCCTCACTCTGTTGTGACCACCTTGTGTTGGCGCACATTAAGATTTATTTATGTATTGAGGCCGACAGTTGTAATTTATTCTTTATTTGTGGTCGACAAAGTAGTTGATGTAAATCCGTGTAGTGGATATATAAGAATGGTTGATTTCCTCATTTTGATGTATGCTCAGTGTGTATATGTGAAGTACATGTGCAAATCAATATCAAATCATTCAAGAGTAGAGAAAAGTGTGAAAGAGATTGAGTAGAGTGTGGAAGAGTTTGACTAGAGTGTGTAGAAGTCTTTTTGTGCCTAACCAGAACTATCATCAGGATTTTGTAGAAGCTAATTTCTTAGTTCAACCTTGTCAAATGGATTTAATCTAATTATTGTATGCAAGGAAATGAGCCTTCTTCTGAGTAGCGAGCTCTAGGTAGTGTGCCTAAATGCATGTGCATTCCCTATTTACTCTTCATTATACTTTTAATAGGGTATAATCTTGTGGACTAATATCCACTGTGGTTTTTCCCCTAATAGGCTTTCCATGTATAAAATCTTGGTGTTCATGTATCTATGATGTGTTATTGATCTATACTTGCATTGTTAATTATTAGATCTAAGATTAAAGGTTAATTAATGTTGAATAAGTTTGATTTTGGTAACAATTGATTCACCCCCCTCTCAGTTGGCTATCCTTGTTTTGCAAACAATTGGTATTAGAGCAGGTTCCTCTAAAGAAGCCTAATAGCTTGAGGTGATCTGAGATGGCATCATACAAGAAGGATAGTCCTAGATTCGATGGAAAAACTACTCTCTATGGAAAATCAGAATGGAATGTCATTTGAAGTGTATTGGCGAGCCTTTATGGAAGATTACAAAGAATGCATATACTATTCCTTGAAATGGTCCCTCTATTGTTGATGAAATCAAAGAAGCTAAAATCAATACTAGGGCTATTGAAGCATTGTTGAGTGCTTTGACAAATTCAGAGATGACAAATGTGATAGGTCTGAAGACTGCACATGAGATCTAGAAAAAGTTGGAAACATTGTATGAAGCAGATGCACTAGTGAAATTTTCTAAGTGACAGAGTCTAAAAGGCAAGTGTGAGGACATGAAGATGAGTGAAGATGAGATCATCCTCTCTTTCCCTCAAAAGATAAATGAATTGGTGATGAGCATTAGATGTGTCAGTGGAGTCTTGAATGAAGAAGAGATTGTGGCTAAAATACTTAGATTTGTGCCCCATTCCTACAAAAAAAGATATCATGCTATTGATGAACTCAGGATAGTGACAAATGTGACAAGAGACATGGTAATTGGAAAACTTGCTGCCTTTGATTTAAGTGAATTTGGTGAATCTACTTCTAAGACTAAATCTGCATTCAAGGCTACTGTATCTGGGAAAATCAACCAGAGATATGATTCGAGAGAGAGTTCCAAAAGGACATTCAAGTATTAAGATGAGATGAAACAGATTGAAGATGAAGGAAAAGAATTAGAAGAACTTGAAGCATTGATTGTGAAAAGAGAAGCCAGAGGTCATGGTAAGCACAAAGGAAAGTTACCTATCAAATATTTTTCTTGCTGTAAAATAGGTCATTTTGCATCAAGGTGTCTTGAAAGAGTCTCTAAGTATAAACCTACTAAGACTAGATTTCAAAAGAAATGCTATTATGCTGAAGAAGGTGTTACTGATGATGAATCTGATAAAGAAACTAGAAATGCAGATGAATGGGTATTCATTTCTATCAAATAAAATGGTAAGGTGTCCAATGAATCTACTAGTAATGTGAATTTTGAGAAAGCTCTTGCAGCAAAAAATGAAGAAAAGGATGAGTTGGTAATTGACAATGGATGCTCACATTATATGACTGGTGATAAAAGAAAGTTTGTAAGCTTGGAAAACTATGATGGTGGTGTTGTAAGACTTGGAGATAACACTTCTGGTGTGATTCATGGTAGAGATACTATTTATTTTGGTGGTCAGCACAATACTGATGATGTTCTTTATGTAGAAGGTTTAAAGTATAACTTGTTGAGTGTTGGATAGATGGTAGACAAGGGTTACAATCTTCAATTCAAGGATGGTAAGTGCAAAATAAGGGGAAGTTTTGGAAATATGATTGCTTCAGGTACAAAGACAAGAGGTAATATTTTTCACTTGAGTGCTACTAGTGAAAGTTGTATAATTGCTCAAGTTGTATCATGTGAACTTTGATAAAATTGTTAAGATAAGCTCTACTCAAGCAGTCAGAGATCTTCCTAAGTTAGTAAATCCTACTAACTCTATGTGCAAGGAATGCCAGATAAGAAAGAAGACTAGAAATTCCTTACGGAGCAAACAATACAACTCTAATGGAGTACTAGACTTGATACATACTAGCTTATGTGATTCATCCAGAATCAAAAATCTTCAAGGTGAAAGGTACTTTATGTTGATTATTGATGATTACTCTAGAGTGATATGGGTTGCTTTCTTAAGAGAAAAAAATGAAGCATTAGAAAAATTCAAAAGCTTCAAAGCTATGGTAGAGAATGAGATAGGCCAAAAGATCAAATGCTTAAGGTCAGACAGAGGTGTTGAATTCACTTCCTGGGAATTGAATTCTTTCTATGAAGAACATGAAATCCAAATACAACTTTCTACTCCTTGAACCCCTCAACAGAATGGAGTTGTTGAAAGAAAGAACATAACCATTCTAAACACTACTAGAACCATGATGTTGGAAGAAAATGTTCCTCATTTCTACTGGAGAGAAGCAGTGAGCATTGTTGTGTATACCACTAACCGAGTGAATGTCAACAGTAATTCTTGTAAGACACCTTTTGAGCTATGGTTTGGTTATAAGCCTACTGTTAAATATTTCAAAAAATTTGGAAACAAACGCTACATCAAGAGAGATGATGATATAGGCAAGTTTGATGCTAGAAGTGATGAAGGAATATTTTTTAGGTTACTCTATTAAGAGAAAAACTTACGGGTGCTTTAATAAAAGGTTGAAGAAAATGGTTGAAAGTGAAAATGTGAAAGTTGATGAAGATATTAATAGACCATCTAGATGTAGTGGATATAATTAAGAGGATCTCATGATAGTACTGTCAATGGAAATAATGTTCAGACATAGAATCAACTTCAAATTGTTCTGGTGAACCAAGGAAATCAAGAAGCAGAAACTAGTAGAAGTGCAAAATAAAGAACACAAAAATAAGAAGTCAGAGAAAATCCTAAAACTCCCAAGTATGTAAGGCAAAATCATTCTGACAGTAAGATCATAGGAGATAAAATAAAAGGTGTGCAAACTTGAAGAAGGATTTTAGAAGAGTATTGTCTAATTTCCAAAACTGAGCCTAACAATATCAATGAAGCATGCAAAGATGAATATTGGATGGAAGCTATGAAAGAATAACTAATGCAGATAGAGAAAAATTATACATGGGATCTTGTTCCTAGACCTTAGAACAAAAATGTGATTAGAACCAAATGGGTATTTCATAATAAGCTAAATGAACAAGGTGAAGTGGTCAAAAACAAAGCAAGACTGGTTTGCAAAGGGTACTCATAGATGGAAGGTATTGGTTTTGAAGAAACTTTTCCCCCTATTGTTAGAATTGAAGCTATAAGATTATTTCTTGCTTGTGCTACTTTCAAGAATTACAAAGTCTATCAAATGGATGTAAAGTCAACATTTCTAAATGGTGAGCTAGAAGAGTAAGTCTATGTTGAGAAAATAGATGGATTTCAACTAACTGACAAAGAAAACATGGTATATCAATTGAAGAAATATCTATATGGAGTTAAGTAAGCTCCTAGAGCTATGTATGCTATATTGGATAAATACTTGTTGAAGCTTGGATTCGATAAAAGTACTACTAACAACAATCTATATTTCAAGTTGGATCAGAATAAAGAGTTGATCATTGAAGTCTTTGTTGATGACATTATTTTTAAAGCTGATGATGATTTGTGTATGAAGTTTGTTGATGAAATGAAAAGTAAGTTTGAAATGTCAATGATAGGAGAGCTAAAATTCTTTTTAGGACTGCAAATTACTTAGTTAGATGATGGAATTTTTATATCTCAGTTTAAGTATGTGAAAGAGTTACTGAAAAAGTTTGGTATGGAATATTCAAAGCCAATTGGTACACCTATTGTAACTGGATGCAAAGTTACACAAAATGATCATTCTCGTAAAGGAAATCAAACAAGATATAGGTCAATGATTGGTGGATTACTCTATTTGACTCAGACCAAACTAGATATAATGAATCATGTATGCATGGTTGCTAGATATCAAGTTGATCCTAAAGAGTCTCATGTGACTATTGTGAAAGTAATCTTCAAATACCTAAAAGGGATAGTTGATCTTGGTCTTTGGTATCCTAAGTATGATGATCTTATCCTGAGCGCTTTCACTGATGCTGATTAGGCAAGAGATGTTAATGAAAGGAAGAGTACTAGTGGTGGTGCATTCTTCTTAGGGAAGAAGTTGGTATCTTGGCTAAGCAAAAAGCAGAATTTCGTTTCATTATCTATTGTTGAGACATAATAAATTTCTGTTGTAAACAATTGTACTCATGTATCGTGGATCAAGCAGATGTTGAGAGATGTTAGAATTGAGTATGAAGAACCCATTTCCATATTCTGTGACAATTCAAGTGCCATAAATATTTCTAAGAATCCAATGCTGCATTCAAAGACAAAGCATATATCCATCAAATATCACTTCTTGAGAGATAAAGTGACAAAGAAGTTAGATTGGAGTATATACCCACCAAGGAGAAAATTGCATACATCTTTACTAAGTTGTTTCCTAAGCATACTTTTGAGTACCTCAAAGGAAAGTTAGAGGCGATTTCCCCTCCTGATCAACACTAAGTGATGCATGTCTTTGCATCAATCTTTGAATTCATAGCCATATCCTATTCTAGATTGATGTTGTGGTGGTTGCTACTCAGGGGGAGTAGTCAGATGTACTAAATATGAGAATTAGAGCATGTGTACCTTTTCCATTGATGTCAAAAGGGGGAGAAGGACAATGTGAAAAAATCTTGATGTAAGGGGGAGAAGAGTCAAGAAAGGGAGAGAAGTATGTGAACAACTAGTTGTGTTGATAGTATTATTTTTTACATCATGTGTTGCCATCAATGCAAAAGGATATTTTTGGATGTTGTGCTTGTATTGTTGATATGTGGTTTTCATTGATGTAAACACTATTAGCAATGGTAATTTTGAAGGTTGTATATGTTGAGGATATTGAGAAAATTGTAATAAATATATTGCAAGCAACTAATGAAGTTGAGAAGGTTAGAGTGGTGAAATTTTTTGTACATTTAGTTTATATTGTCACACACTAAAGGGTTTATTGCTGAGCCTATCTAGTATGTTGTCTAAAATTTTCAGTGGTACGCATCAAGAATTGAGAAAGTTATGAAGATTTGTGTTCCTATAGTTACTCAGTTTTTGTAACAAGTGTTTCTGGAAGATGTGATTGCAATTCTGGTGAATTTGGTTGTTGTGTATTTTTTTGAGATGTTTAGTAATGTTTCTAGATCATTCTCGATTAGTTCAGTACATCCACATTGATCGGACCATTCATGATTGAATCTTTTTCATTGTGTGTTCATATTTTTCATGTTCTTGGCCGACATGATGGTGATAGCATGTTACGGATCTCTATGGATTAATACTTTATTGTTTAGCATGTTCAAAGGTGTTTATTTGGGTCCTCACTATGTTTTGACCGAATTTTTTTGGTGCACATTAAGATTTATTTATGTATTGAGTCCAACAGTTGTAATTTATTCTTTATTTGTGGTCGACAAAGTAGTTGATGTAAATTTGTGTAGTGGATATATAAGAGCAATTGTTTTCCTCATTTTGATGTATGCTCGATGTGTGTATGTGAAGTACATGTGTGAATAAAGATCAAATCATTCAAGTGCAAAGAAGAGTGTGAAAGAGATTGAGCAGAGTGTGGAAGAATTTGACCAAAGTGTGTAGAAGTCTTTTTGTGCCTAACCAGAACTATCATCAGGATTTTGTAGAAGTTAATTTATCAGTTCAACCTCATCAGATGGATTTAATCTAATTATTGTATGTAAGGCATTGAGCCTCCCTTTAAGCAGTGAGCTCTAGGCAATGTGTCTGAATGCATGTGCATTCCCTATTTACTCTTCATTATACTTTTAACAGGGTATAATCTTGTGGACTAACATCCACCATGGTTTTTCCCCTAACAGGGTTTCCACATATAAAATCTTGTTTTCATGTGTTGCTAATGTGTTATTGATCTATGCTTTCACTATTAATTATCAGATCTGAGATTAAAGGTTAATTGATGTTGAATAAGTTTGATTTTGGTAACAACTGATTCACCCCCCACCCTCTCAATTGTCTATCCTTGTTTTGCTAACATCATGATGCCATTACAATTGGGTGGAGAGCAAGGTGTATTTTATGGGTATGTAAATTGTTAATTTCTCAATATTAGGTGTAACAAAGCAAACTCATATTCTTGACATGTTCATTGTATTTCTATACAATAGGTGTAATATTGAAAGTTAAGCATCTTGTTACGAGAAAATAAAGGGATGGAGTATATTTTTATTGTTGGCATCTCTAAAGGCATTTTAAAGATATTGTGGGGATTAAATTTTTGTAGTTTTCATCATAAGAATGTAGTGGAACAAAATGGATTTTAAGTTTCCTCCAAGGGAATGACTCAAATTTATTTATTAATGCACACATCTTAAAAATGCATTGGAACATGAGACATTATGAGTCATTTGAAGAAATTATGCATATTTTATAAATATAGATGGTAATGCACAATATCAATGAAAGCCTAGACTATAGGGTTGAAAATCATTTTCCTGAAGAGGTTGTGAGAAAGGAAAGTTAAAAAAATATGGGCTGATATTTCAATTATTTGTTTTTGGAGTATTGTTTTTAGAAAAAAGGTTATTAAAAGTTTTGTTAAAATTATCATTGTAATGCCCTACCACACAACCCTAGAGGAAGTTGCAAACAACAACTTAAACAGGCTATTTTTTTTTTTTTTTCTAAGTATAATTAATAAGCAAGTTCACATCTAATGCCAACAACCTCTAAGATTATGAGACAAAGGTTTAATAGAACCTCAGCAAAAAACATGATTTAAACCATGTCAATTACTTAACCAATAATTAAAGCACATACATCCAATAAGATGAAATGATTTACATGAAAGCATAGAGATAACTTTCCATTTCATTAATTCATAATTAAATATTACAATTACATCTCTCATTTCCCGAATGAGGTAAGTCCAATAAACATAATTGCAATTACAACTTCCACCTCGATGCAATTGAGGGGTAAAATAATACAAGCTCAACTGAAAAGATTAAAGCAAGAATTGATATTGAAACCTGCGAGCTCTCCAACTGGAAGTCTCATCCACATGAACATGAAGAAAGAACCCAATGGATTTAGGTGCATGCCACCCAACCAAGTGGAACCCAAAGGCCCACCCCCCGTGCTAGGAGATAGTAACTAAGAATCCTAGTCGAGACCATCTACCTCTAGACACAGGCTAACATAACTGAACCAAACTGAAACAACCAAACACATGAACCTCACAAGTACATCCCAAAGTAAAACTCGGGTACAACATAAGTAAAACTCAAGTGCAACTCAAATACCATGCAAGTACAACACAAGTACAATACTACCTGATCACATTGTTTCCAAAGACAAAGCAATTAAAGTATGTTAAGGGAACCATACACATAATAATCAACACCAACCATGGTCACATCAGGTATGTTAGGGAAACCATACACATAATAATCAACACCAACCATGGTCACATCAAGTATGTTAGGGAAACCATACCCAAAAAATACAAGTACCAACTATGGTCACACAAAGTGCCATCTCACAGCACATCATGAGTTACCCAGCGGATCATAAGGATGGTGACCCAAACCAATCATCGAACCTCATACTTACTAAAGAAAAATTCAAACCCAACTGTTGTCCTAGACAGAGTGTCATCACACATCTCATCATGAGTTACCTAGGGGATCATCATGATGGTGGCCACAAACCAACCCTTGGCCCTCACACTTACTAATGCGGAGGCAAATACCTTTCGTACAAACAAGATAGATGACCTTGCCATCCCATGGCCTTCTCACTCATCCCAAGTCTAAACAAGCCCTTGTTCCTATGAGTGAGGCATACTTATCTTGATTAATGAGAAGTTCATCCTAATCTTCTACGTATTACATTTAATTATCACTTGATTAAACCACTTCTAAAGGTTACCTAGTCTTGCCTCTTCTGGGCTCTGGCCCCTACGGAAGCCACTCTTCTACTTGACAACACACACACACCAACCAAACACAATGGTACCAAGGTGCAACAAACAAGATAACACGTCCACTCCTTTCTCAAGAGATGACACAAACTGAAACGCACTCCAACACTGGAGGTAACCACAATAACAGAACCACTCCCGACAAGGAGGCACACCCTACAAATTCCACTCCTTTCTCAGGAGGCAACAAAGATAAAACCACTCCAAACACTAGAGTAACAACAATAACCAAATCACTCCTGACAAGGAGGCACACATTACAAAGTCACTCCTTACAAGGAGACACGGATCCCATAATCTGTTCCTAAACCAAGGAGGTACAAACATCCCCGTTCGCGGAAACCGGGTACTAACCGAGACACAACTCCATGCACTACCAAGAGAAATCACAACTGGTTGACATCGCAAACGACAACCACATAACTGAAATTCACATCTGGAAGACTCATTAAATAACAGACACTTACTCCCTTTTCCAAAACAAAGCACAAAGGAACATGTTCACTGAATCCAACTGAAGGAAACTACCCTTGGATATTCTAAATCCATTCCTCATTAACGTTTAGTAATCTATCGCATCGATAAAACTGAATTAAAATTCATCTTTTCAGATAAGGGAGAAATTAACACTAATATTTAATTCCCTATTTGCTCATAATAAAATAATCATTTTCAACTATAACACAATACATCTCGCTTTAAAATAAATCACCGATTGCCCTTGCAAACTTAAGTGTTATAAAAATAAAATGATTAACTCCATTATTTAATTCATTAATCACAATCCCAACATTTGTCCTTTTCAAACCTATTGTTTAAAATAAAAAAATAATGGACTATAATCTCAACAATTTAAATTTCACAATAAATTTAAATTATGCATTTTCTAAATCAAAATTTAACTCCTTCAATTAAATTTAATTCATGCCATAGAAAAACTATAATTTTCCTTGCATAATTAATTTAAAACATCAATTTTAAAGAAAACAAATCTTCTTTGATTATAATATATATATAAATAATATTTTAATATTATAAATCATAATATAAAATATTATTAAATAATATTTTATATTATGGAACTAATATATAAAATATTATTATTCATATATATTATTCTTTATTTCATTATTTTATTTTATATTTTAAAACCCTCCTCAGGCCTCGGGCCGCGCACGCAGTCAAGGGAGGCAATCGGTTGTCTTGGGCCGCGCATTATTTAGGGTTGGGGTGAAAGCTTGGCCACAATTTTCTCATTGGCCGCAGCTTTCCTTTGGCCGGTGGTATGGATTACAACCAGGGGTGGCGTGTTTAAACCGTGGGCGGAGGCCGGCCGAGCCAGGCGGCGGCGAAAGACACATGATGACCGCAAGAGGCTGCACCGTCGGAGGATGGAGGTGGCGTTTCTGAAGGGTGGCGGTGTTGTGTTGCACAGTCGTCCGCCATTACTGGAGGCAACGACTATGTAACACAGTCGGCCGTGAGGGGCTGTGCTAGGCGCGGCTCCCCCCACGCACCTCCCATGGGGTGCGGTGGGGGTTGAGCCCCCAGCCCCCCTAATAATTTTTTTTTTTTAATTATTTTTTCTAAATTTTATTTTTATTCTTTTAATTTTTCATTTTACACAGACCTGCGGATTTTTTCGAAATCCGCACCTCTTCAAAAGGGGCTTTTTTTTTTTAATTTTAACTCAGTAGCATAACCCCCAATTAGAATAAAAATTAGATAAATATAAATAATATATATGTATATAAATACATATATATAAATATATGAATACACTTAATTTACCCCAATTAAGATTTGCAACACAAATTGAACAAATAATTTTCAAAACCATTATTTGCAGCCAAGAACACAAAATTTTATTGAAGAAATATTTTTCCAATGAAGAGATTTTTTTTTTGCAATCAATATCTATCTAAATCTATCAATTTAATAACATGAACTTGGTTTTGCAAAAAATTGGAGAAGATCCAGACGATGCTTAGCTCATTCCTTGATTCCCTCTTCAGTTCAACAAATTTCACCACTCCAATCCAAAACCCACAAAAATGAAATATCCTTCCTCCTCCTATTTTCAAACTTTTTCTCAAAAACTCTCAGATCCAAAATTGGGAAACAAAATTCAACCATAAGGATGAAACCCTAAAATTTCAACAACCCCCTCATAAATTCTTCAAAACAGAAAATAAGGAAATATCTAATTTTTTCAACTCTTTGAACTCAAACTTTTCTAAAATTGGAATTTAAATCATTTTTCAATTGTCAATTTCCACATAATAAATTCACTTCTTTCAACATCAAAAAAAATTAATTAATTAATAAATATATTTAATCAATGATTAAATTATTTATTAATTAAATTAAATTAATAATAAATAAATTATATTTCAACAAAATTCCAAATTGCATTACACGACAACTTAAATACTAAAACCCATTTAATTACCCTTTGTCCAACTTGCCATTAAATAATGGAGAGAGGGCACAAAAACCAAAGCAGCACAACCTGACAACATACAAGGACTAGGGTGACGACCTGGCACGGAAACCTAGCTATTATCTCCCAATCGAATACCGTTGGGTATTGAACACGCTCTCACCTATGAAACCAGGTGGAGTCGATGTCATGTACCTGTCAACCTGCAAATCAAGTAACCACAACATATAGTATAAATGGCATAAAATACATACCGTGAAGAGGAAATCACAGGATCGTAGGGCACTCACAGGTGAGTGATGCGATACCGTCCTCTTCACCAATACACTACAGATAACTGACAAATCTAACATCATTAATATAATCCAAAACATAATCATCTCTAATTCAAATAACCACTATGCTAATCTAAAGCATGGAATAAAGCTAACATCTGAATAACCAGAAACACATCACAACAACATACCCACACAAGGACACACTGTCCAACCAGAAGGAAAAATGGAGGGGTATTACAATCATTTAGTGTATCCAACATAAAGGACTAACTTTTTTACAAAATTAACTTTTAAACACTTACAAGATTTTCTATTGAAACTCATACAAAAATATTACTCAAAGTTATTAAATTTAAAATGGAGAATATAAATATTAACTTTTTACCCCTCTCTACTAAAAGAGAGAAAGAAACCACTCATTTAGTCTATTTTCAAAATTTCAATACATATATAAATATTTATATATATTACCTTGAAAAAAATTATGTTCATGTATATATATGATGTACATATACACCCTAATCATATATATACATATTCATATATGATACTTTAAAATATACATCTTCTATATTTTCAAAAAAGTATATATACAATATTGTATTTTAAAAACTTATATTTCATATATAAAATGTATTATTATTTTGATAAATGACTAAATAAATAAAGTTTAAAAAAAAAAAATCAACAAAATATACAAAAAGAAATAATTTTTTAAAGAAATAAAACAATAAAATAAAATAGAAAGAAAGGTCACACAACCCTGCCGCTGGGAGCCGCCCAATAGAAACTCTAGGAAACCCACATCCTACAACCTTCAGAAGAAGGCACTGCCTACAAAGGGTGCGACTCAGTAGGGGTTAGATCCTTATATATATATATATATATATATATTGTATGTGATTCATGGTCGGATTTGCCGTGATTTATCCTTGCATGAAAAAAAAAATATATCACAGGTTTGACTGTAATTTCTGCACAAATATAAAAGGGTTTGTTAAAAATATAAATTGAATAATAAAAATAAAAAATAAAAAAATTAATGGGTATGCAAATCTTCAAATAAAATAAAATTTCATGAATCTAAAGTTTTAGATCTAGAAAAAAATTGCAAACCCTTGTAACCTGCAAGGGAAAGAAGAATAAACAAGGTTTAATGTAAATAAAATTGCAAGCAAACAAACAAGCTAAAATGATAAGAAGAAATAAGATGAGAATGAGAGAATGAAGCAAGATTATGAAAATCTCCAGGTAAAATAGTGTTTTCTCAATCCTCCTTTCAACCTGCAATGAAAATGGAGAAATGAGAAAAAGAGATAGATATACATTTAAATAAGTTGCTTTATGAGATAGGGTTTCAAAAAGTGTTTGCCCTAAAATCTAAGGTTGAGATTCCATCTCATCCAATGGATGAGATTAAATGCTCAACATATTACCTTTTTCTCAATTTAAAATCTTATTTAAATTAAATTAATGGAGGCTTTTTCAATAAATAGGAAACTATTGGATGTTGTGGTTATGTTGGTGATATGTGGTTGTCATTGATGTCAACACTATTAGCATTGGTGTTTCTAAAGGCCGCATATGTCGAGGAGATTGAGAAAATTGTAAAAAATATAGTGTAGGCAGCTAGTGGAGCTGAGAAGGTCAGAATGGTGGAAAGAGCTTTAAGTTGCTAATCTGAAGGTGTGCTTCAAAGGATTTTTTGTTGAACATTTCTAGTATGTTTTTCTAAAGTTTCAAAGGTTTGCATCAAGATTTGTGGAAGATATGAAGATCTATGTGCCTACAATTATTCAGTTTTTGTAGATGGTGTTCTTGGATGAAGAAGATGAAATTTTGGTAATTGCATGTGTTGCGCATGTACCTATGATGTTCATGGATGAATTTAGATTGTGCTCTATCCTCTTTGTACGTTCACATTAATTAGATTGTTCATGATTCAAGATTTTTCTGATGTGCACCTGAGTTTTCATGTTCTTGGTCGACATAATGGTGTTAGCGTGTTGTGGATCCATGAGGATTAATATTTTATTGTTTGGTATGTTTGAAGGTGTTTTTTGGGTCCTCACTATGTTGTGACTGACTTGTGTTGGCGTGCATTGAAATTTATTCATGTATTGAGGCCGACAGTTGCAATTTATTCTTTATTTGTGGCCGACTAAATAGTTGATATAAATCCATGTAGCAGACATATATATGAGATTGTGTTCCTCATTTAGAGGTAGTGATCGGTATGTACAAGTGATGTGCATGTGTGAATAAAGATTAGATCATTCAAGAGGAGAGGAAAGTGTGGAAGAGATTGAGCAAAGTGTGTAGAAGTTTTTTGTGCGCCTAATTGGAACTGTAATCAAGCTTTTGTAGAAGCTAATTTCTCAATTCAACTTCATCAAATGGATTTAATCTAATTACTATATGTAAGGTAGTGAGCCTTCCTTCTGAGCAGTGTTCTCTAGGTAGTGTGCCTAAATAAAAGTGTATTCCTTTTTATTCTTCAATATAATTCTAACAGGGTATAATCTTGTGGACTAACATCCACAGTGGTTTTTTCCCTAATAGGGTTTCCACTTATAAAATCTTGTTGTTCATGTGTCTCTGATGTGTTGTTGATTTAATGCTTGCACTGTTAATTATCAGATTTGAGATCTAAGGCTGATTAATGTTCTATAAGTTTTATTTTGGTAACAACGGATTCACCCCCCCTCTCAGTTGTCTATCCTTGTTTTGCCAACAATTGGTATCAGAGCTAGTTCCTCTGAAGAAGCCTAACAACTTGAGGTGATTTGAGATGGCATCATACAAGAAGGATAGTCCTAGATTCGATGGTGAAAAATACTCTCTATGGAAAGTCAGGATGGAGTGTCATTTGAAGTGCATTAGTGAACCCTTCTGGAATATTACACAAAGTGCATATACTATTACTCAGAATAGTCCTTCCTCTTAAGATGGAATCAAGCAAGAAAAAATTAATACCAAGGCAGTAGAAGCATTGTTGAGTGCTTTGAAAAATTTAGAGATGACAAATGTGATAGGACTGAAGATTGCATACCAGATCTAGAGGAAGTTGGAAACATTATATGAACGAGATGCACTAGTGAAAAGTGCTAAGCTACAAAGTCTAAAAGGAAAATGGGAAGACTTGAAGATGACTGAAGATGAAAACATCCTCTCTTTCTCTCAAAAGATAAATGAACTGGTGTTGAGCATTAGATGTGCCAATGGAGTCTTAGATGAAGAAGAGATTGTGGCTAAGATAATTAGATTTGTGCCCCCTTCCTATAAAAGAAGAGCCCATACTATTGATGAACACAAGACATTGAAAAATATCACAAGAGACATGCTGATTGGAAAAATTGTTGCATTTGAATTGAGTGAATTTGGTGAGTCTACTCCTAAGATTGAATCTTCCTTCAAGGCTTCTGTATCCAGGAAAAGCAAGCAAATATGTGATTTAGGAGAGAGTTCCAAGAGAAAATTCAAGTATGAAGATGAGGTGAAGTAGATTGAAGATGTAGAAAAGGAATTGGAAGAACTGGAAGCATTGATTGTGAAAAGAGAATCAAGAGGTCATGGTAAGTACCAAGGAAATTTATCTATTAAATGTTTTTCTTGCAGTAAGATATGTCATTTTGCATCTAGATGTCCTGAAAGAGTTAAAAAGTACAAACCTAAGAAGACTAGATATTAAAGGAAGTTCTATTATGTTGAAGGTGTAACTGATGAAGAATATGATAAAGAAACTGGAAATAAAGATGAATGGGTATTTATTGCTATCAAAGAAAAAGGTCAGTTGTCCACTGAATCTGCTAGTATTGTGAATGTTGAGAAAGCTCTTGCAACAAAAATTGAAGAAAAAGATGAGTGGGTAATTGATAGTGGATGCTCACATCATATGATTGGTGACAAAAACAAGTTTGTGAGCTTGGAAAACTATGATGGTGGTGTTGTGAGATTTAGAGACAACACTTATAGTGTGATTTGTGGCAAAGGCACTATTTCTTTTGGTGGTAAGCACAATACTGATGATGTTCTTTATGTAGAAGGCTTAAAGAATAACTTGTTGAGTGTCGTATAGATGGTAGAAAAGGGTTACAATCTATAGTTCAAGGATGGTAAATACAAAATAAGGGGAAGTTTTGGAAAAATGATTGCTTCAGGTACAAAGACAAAAGGTAATATCTTTCATTTGAGTGTTGCTAGTGAAAGTTGTTTGTTTCTCAAATTGATGTAAGTTGGTTATGGCATAGGAGGTTGTGTCATCTGAAATTTGATAACATTGTCAAAATAAGCTCTACTCAAGCAGTTAGAGATTTGCCTTAGTGAATCCTACTAACACTATGTGCAAGGAATGCTAGATGAGAAAGCACACAAGAAATTATTTCTGGAACAAATAGTATAGTTCTAATGGAGTACTAAATTTGATACATACTAATCTATGTGGTCCATCCAAAATTAGAAGCCTACAAGGTGAAAGGAATTTTATGTTGCTCATTGATGATTATTCTAGAATGATATGAGTTGCTTTCTTAAGAGAAAAACATGAAGCATTAGAAAAGTTCAAAAGTTTCAAAGCTATGGTAGAGAATGAGATAGGTCAAAAGATCAAATTTCTAAGGTCAGACAGAGGTGGTGAATTCACTTCACGATAATTCAATTCTTTTTATGAAGAGCATGGAGTATAAAGACATCTATCTGCTCCCCAGACCCCTCAACAAAATGGAGTTATTGAAAGAAAGAACAAAACCATTCTAGACACTGCTAGAACCATGATATTGGAAGAAAATGCTCCTCATTTCTACTAGAGAAAATTTGTAAGTACTATTGTGTATACCATTAATAGGGTGAATGTCAACAGTAATTGTGGTAAGACACATTTTGAGCTATGGTTTGGTTATAAGCCTGTTCTTAAGTATTTCAAAAAAATTGGAAGCAAATACTACATCAAGAGAGATGATGATATAAGCAATTTTGATGCTAGAAGTGATGAAGGAATCTTTCTAGGATACTCTACTAAAAGCAAAGCTTATTAGTGCTTTAATAAAAGGTTGAAGAAAATGGTTGAAAGTGAAAATGTCAAAGTTGATGAAGATATTGGTAAAGCATCCAGATCTAGTGAATATGATTCAGATAATCAACATGGTAATGCTAACAATGAGAATAATGTTTAGGCACAAAATCAACTTCAAATTGTTCTGATGAACCAAGGGAATCAAGAAGCAGAAACTAAAAAAAGTGTAGAAGAAATAACACAAGAACAAGAGGTTAGAGAAAATCCTAAAACTCTTAAGTATGTGAGGCGAAATCATTTTGATAGTTAGATCATAGGAGATAAGAGCAAAGGTGTACAAAATAGAGGAAGAATTCTGGAAGAATACTATCTAATCTCTAAAGCTGAGCCTAGAAATATCAATGAAGCATGCAAGGATGAATATTGGATGGAAGCCAAGAAAGAAGAACTAATGTAGATACAAAAAAATGATACATGGGATCTTGTTCCTAGACCTCAAAAAAAAAGTGATTGGAACCAAGTGGGTGTTCTGAAATAAGCTAAATGAGCAAGGTGATGTCAAAAATAAAGCAAGAATGGTTTGCAAAGGGTTCTCACAAATGGAATGTATTAATTTTGAAGAAATGTTTTCCCATGTTGCTAGAATTGAAGTTGTAAGATTATTTCTTGCTTATGCTACTTTCAAGAGTTACAAAGTTTATCAGATGGATGTAAAGTTGACATTTCTGAATGGTGAACTAGAAGAAGAATTTTATGTTGAACAACCAGATGGATTTCAGTTGATTGATGAAAAGGACATGGTATGTTGATTGAAGAAATCTCTATATGGAATTAAGGAATCTCCTAGAGCTTGGTATGCTAGATTGGATAAATACTTGTTGAAACTTGGTTTCAATAAAGGTACCATTGATAGCAATTTGTATTTCAAGTTGGATCAGAATAAAGAACTGATCATTGAAGTCTTTGTTGATGATATTATTTTTGAAGGTGATGATGATTTGTGTATGAATTTTGCCAATGAAATGAAAAGTGAATTTGAAATATCAATGATAGGAGAGCTAAAATTATTTTTAGGATTGCAAATCACTTAGTTAGATGATGGAATTTTTGTATCTCAGTCTAAGTATGTGAAATAGTTACTGAAAAAGTTTGACATGGAAAATTCAAAGCTAGTTGGCACACCTATGGTGATCAGATGAAAACTTACACAAAATGATGATTCTCCTAAAGCAAATCAGCCAAGATATAGGTCAATGATTGGTTGATTAATCTATTTGACTCAGACCAGTCCATATATAATGAATGTTGTATGCATGGTTGCTAGATTTCAAGCTAATCCTAAAGAGTCTCATGCGACTTCTATGAAAAGAATTTTCGGATACCTAAAAGAGACAATTGATCTTGGTCTTTGGTATCCTAAGGATGATGATCTTATCCTAAGTACTTTCACTGATGTTGATTGGGTAGGATATGTAGATGATAGGAAGAGTACCAGTGGCGGTGCATTCTTCTTAGGAAAGAAGTTGGTATCTTGGCTAAGCAAAAAGAAGAACTCAGTTTCATTATCTACTACCGAGGCATAATACATTGTTGCTGCAAACAGTTGTACCCAAGTATTGTGGATGAAGAAAATGTCGAGAGATTTCATAATTGAGTATGAAGAACCCATTGCCATATTTTGTGACAATTCAAGTGCCATTAACATTTCTAAGAATCTAGTGTTGCATTCAAAGAAAAATCATGTATCCCTCAAGTATCACTTCTTAAGAGACAAAGTAAGTGACAAAGAAGTTAGACTGGAGTATATACCTACCAAGGAGAAAATTGTAGATATCTTTAACAAGTCGTTGCCTAAGGATACTTTTGAGTACCTCAGAGGCAAGCTAGGGTTGATTTCCCCTCCTTATCAGAACTAAGATGCAGGTATTTGCATCAATCTATGAATTCATAGCCATATCATATTCCAGATTGATGTTGTGGTGGCTGCTACTCAGGGGGAGTAGTCAGATGATTCAAATCTAAGATCAAATCATGTGTACCTTTTCCATTGATGTCAAAGGGGGAGAGAAGAACAATGTGAAAAACATACAAGTAGAAGGAAATAGGAAAGAGTGCACAATATCAGGGGGAGATTGTTGGAGAAGAGTTAATTGTGTTGATGGTATTATTTTTCACATCATGTGTTGCCATCAATGCCAAAGGGGGAGAATGTTGGATGTTGTGGTTATGTTGTTGATATGTGGTTGTCATTGATTTCAACACTATTAGCATTGGTGTTTCTAAAGGCTACATATGTTGAGGAGATTGAGAAAATTGTAAAAAATATAGTGTAGGCAGCTAGTGGAGCTGAGAAGGTCAAAATGGTGGAAAGAGCTTTAAGTTGCTAATTTGAAGGTGTACTTCAACTTGGGTTTTTTGTTGAACCTTTCTAGTATGTTGTTTGAAATTTTCAGAGGTTCGTATCAAGACTTCTGGAAGATATGAAGATCTATGTGCCTACAATTATTCAATTTCTATAGATGGTATTCTTAGATGAAGTAGATGAAATTTTGGTAATTTCATGTGTTGCACATGTACCTATGACATTCATGGATGAGTCTAGATCATGCTCTATCCTCTTTGTACATTTTCATTGATCAGAGTGTTCATGATCAAATATTTTTCTGATGTGTGCCCAAGTTTTCATGTTCTTGGCCGACATGATGGTGTTAGCATGTTGCGAATCCATGTGGATTAATATTTTATTGTTTGGCATGTTTGGAGGTGTTTTTTTGGGTCCTCACTATGTTTTGATCAACTTGTGCTGGTGTGCATTGAAATTTATTCATGTATTGAGGGTGACAATTGTAATTTATTCTTTATTTGTGGTCGTCTGAATAGTTGATGTAAATCCATGTAGCGGATATATATATGAGATTGTTTTCCTCATTTAGAGGTAGTGCTTAGTATGTACAAGTGATGTACATGTGCAAATAAAGATCAGATCATTCAAGAGCAGAGCAGAGTGTGGAAGAGATTGAGCAGAGTGTGTAGAAGTTTTTTGTGAGCCTAACTGGAACTATAATCGGGCTTTTGTAGAAGCTAATTTCTCAGTTCAACTTCATCAAATGGATTTAACATGATTACTATATGTAAGGCAGTGAGCCTTCCTTCTGAGTAGTTTTCTCTAGGTAGTACGCCTAAATTCAAGTGCATTCCTTTTTATTCTTCATTACACTTCTAACAGGGTATAATCTTGTGGACTAACACCCACCATGGTTTTTCCCCTAACAAGGTTTCCACGTATAAAATCTTGGTGTTCATGTGTCTCTGGTGTGTTGTTTATTTAATGCTTGCACTGATAATTATCAGATCTGAGATCTAAGGTTGATTAATGTTCTATAAGTTTGATTTTGGTAACAACTGATTCACCCCCCTCTCAATTGTCTATCCTTGTTTTTCCAACAAAAACATGAGTTGTAATTTAATATTTAAGGAAAAAAATTCAACTTGGTATCACCACCTTATTGAAATCTTTAAAATATAACTAAATGGAAAAGAAATAATCGTTTTATTTATTTATTGTAAATTAAATAATAAATCAATGGCTTCATTAAAATTATTCATATAATAGATTGACATAAGTGAAAAATTTATAACTAAGGGTTATAAAGGGGATTTAAATTTAAAATCAAACAAGAATATTTAATAAAATGACCTTAAGATTTAGAATTAATTTAAGTGAGGTCTATTGGGATAAATTGGATAACTCAGGTAGGCATAAACTTCAAAAGTCTACTTAATTATTTAACTTTGCGAAATCAATTATTAAATTAAATGAAAATGGGTTAAAACATTATCAAATTATTCAAGTCTGAATTAGCCCTATGATATAAAAATAAAAGAGTAAGCTAAAAGTTATTACAATTACTTAGTAAATCAATTGTCTAAATGGGGTTAATAAAGAGGCCTTATAGGTGAATCAAATGAAAAATGAAAATAGTTAATTTGATATTCTAAAATAGTTTAGTAAACATGTAAGTGTGGACTAGCGATATTCTATCAAATAAAACATGATTAAGGAAGTTGATCAGCAAGAACTTACAACTAATTAAGTTATGTGTTATTATTTGAACAATGTAACCATGTCAAATAACATTAGACCTTAAAAATTGTGTTGCATAATGGTGGCTTTTCATGAGTGCATTAAGTTGTAAACATATGTTTAAAAAATAAAGTTGTGAAGTTTATGTTAGTTCCAGATTAAAATCCTATTACCCTAAAACCTAAATCCTAAACTCTAAGTCGTAAACACTAAAGCATTCATAAATTGTTCTATATTAAAATAGTTAATTATTTTTTCACTCAAGTAACATGCCTTAGACATAAATGGGGCTTACACATTTTATCATTTGTATTCAATTAGGCCATTTATATTGAATGGTTTAAGGGTATTTCCTAAACATTTATCTTACATTTTGAAATTACAAATCTAATGCAGGTTCACTTATTTATATCTTAGAGATCACATGGATCGATTCAATAATATTCATAATCCACCTCCATGCCATCCATATCCACCACCTTCACCTCCACCTCCACCCACTCCACCACCTAAAATCGATGGTGCTCACTTGCAAGCATAAATCAATGCCACTGTTAGAACCATCCAAGATCAAATCAACATTATTCAAAATGAAGAATGTATCCCACCATCTTTGTGGATGATTGCATCTAGGATGCAAACTGTTGTTGATGTTGTTAGGTATATGGATGGGATCTTAGATGAGCATCAACAATGGCTAGAGGAGAGGAGAACTTCTGATTCTGAAAAGGAAAACACAAAGAAACGAAGAGATGTAGTAGAGAGCCACAACAGTTTATAAATTAAGACAATGATATAAATTATAGTTATATGAATTTGTGAATTTGATTCGATGGATATTTTGTGTGATGAATTTGGTTCTAGGATGGATATTTTTAGTGACGTGAATTTATGATTTTGATTGGATAGATATTTTTAGTGACGTGAATTTATGATTTTGGTTGGATGGATATTTTTAGTGACATGCATTTATGAATTTGGTGGAATTTATGAACTTATAATGATGAATTTATAATACTATATATTTTATGACCATCTAGCTAGATCATGATTTCTCCTGTTGGAAAAATGTAATATATATGTGTTAGACATAAAATGAGATTTTTTTGAATGTTTCAAGTTTATTTTTTAGTATGTACGTGTATTAAAATTGCATAGTTCTAGATCTTATTTATTTTGAAATTTGTACATGTATGTACATAGTTTAGTTGAATGATGTATGCATGCAAATTATGCATCACATTTTTTATTTTAAATGTATGTACATGTTAAATTTTGAAATTTGTATGTATGTACATAGTTTAGTTGAATGATGTATGCATGCAAAAATTAGCATCATATTTTTTATTTTAAATGTATGTACATGTTAAATTTTGAATTTTGTATGCACATGCTCAAGTTTGAAATCAATGTATATGTACTTGTAATTTTGTAAGTTTGTATGTTAATTTTGTATAATTTAATGCAGGTGCACTTATATTTGATATCATGGATGAATTTAACATCGATGATATCCTCAATTCAGCACCTCAGCCACCTCCCCCTCCCTCTCCACCCCCTCAACCTAATATCCCACCTCCAACACTTGTTGCATTTGATGAGGCTCGCTTGAGAGCATGCATAAATGATCAATTTGCATCCATTCAGAATCAAATCAATGCTACGCAGAATGAAGCATTGATTCCTCCACATGTGAGATGTTTTGCATCTGCGATAAAATTTTTTTTGGATGCCATTAGGATGATTGATTCTAATCTAGATAGGCACAAATGAGAGAGAGAAAGAGGGCGAGAGAGAGCAGATGAGACAAATTTATGCAGATGGTCTCTCATATAAACAAATTTTGGACCTTAAAATAACAAAATCCCACCTAGCCCCTTACTTTCTCGACCCTGTTACTCGACAACCCATTCCTCCCAATAAATCTAGAATATCCATGAGGTGGCATATACATCCACATATGAGTGCACATTTTTGGGATCGATGGTATATGGTTTTTGATAGTCCACCACACGTTAATTGGGAGGTCCCATTGTATGTTTTGAGGAAATTATATGGAGAGTTTTTTATGGGCCAAAAGCTTAATTATTTTGATTTTAAATCATTTTAGGGTGTTGGTGGCAACATGCAACAATAGAGGTTAGGGGTAAGGGTTGATCCCCAATGCCCCGTGTATGCACAACCCCTTGTTGTTGCTCCTGTTCCTCCCATTCCCACACATGTGCATCAACGTGTGGTGGTCTCTACATTAGTATCTCTTAGTACCCTCACAAGAGACCTTGATCAACATGCTTCTACAATAGCGAGTAGGGAGCATAGAGATGATGATGATGGAGGAGTGTTTTATGGAGTTGGTCCAAGTACCACTTCATGAGTGTCCAGGGTACCACATGTATGTACTAGTTTCCATCAATTATGCTATGGACCCGATCAAGCCACACCTAGTTCGAGTGGATGTGGAGATTCTGGTGGTTCATATGGTCACCTTAGTTCATTTGTATAATTTCTTACATAAGACCATCACCCTAAGGACACTACAATACAGGTATAAATATCATCTACATGTTGATTTTATAAGAATTTTAATGAATACATATATATATCAAAGAAAATTTGCAATACATTTTAACAATCAAACTGTTTGGTGTATAGATGACACTGATGATGGGGAAATCATCCGCTCTGCGAGTACATACATTGAGACCAGTCTTAGTCGATAACCCTTTTGGGGTATTTTGATTTCAATTTTCTAAATTATATATGAAATAATTTTTAACTTGACTTTTAAATTTATAATTGAATCATGAACATATGTTTAAAATATTTATGTTGGTTTAGGGGAGTCAAATGGCTTCCACCCGAGGGGTTGTCGAACACTCCTCCACTATCGAGCATCGTAGATCAAGGGTAGGTACATTTATATTGTAAATTGTTTAACTTAAATTAGTATACTTACAATTATGAATTTTGAATTCACTATATATATCAAATGTTCATATACGTGCTTGTAAATATTATAAGCGTTAAAAATGTCTACATGTATGTATAGGTTGATACAACAATGAGAATGGGTATTGAGAAAACATTAGATGTTGCGGCTACTCATGAGGCCTCTGATTTTCAAGTTGTTTAAAAAAAAATCTACATAAAATCTGCAAACTTGAATATATATATTTTAACCTAATTCAAGTATACATGCTTTAAACTTGATCTTGTAGGACTTTGTTAGTGCGACTTTCTGCCATGACCCAGTTATGATTACACCTCCAAAAGGACATGTAGAGAAGGCTCCACATATCATGGTAATTTAAATTTTTTATTATATATTTAAAGTTAATTACAAATTATATATTCTAAATAACTTTAGTTTTAAATTTTAAATTGAATATATATATACAATACATGAGCTAATACATGTTTTAAATTCTTTTTCTTTTATCTAGCAGGAGACACAAGTTGTAGTTGAGCATGTAGAGATAGGTCCTAGAGAAGAGGGTGCACAACCTCAGAATACTGTACAATTAAAATATGATCAATTATAAATTAAATTGAATTAAATCATTTTTAATTGTAGACTTACATCTAACTTCAATTTTTTTTGTCTTTTTTTATGTAGATTGATTCAAAGAATTTAGAGGTTGGTTTAGGTGCACCAGAGCATCTAGACCTAGATATGATGGTAATTTAATTTTATGATGAATTATAAATTAAATTTTTATTAAATAATTTTACATCATCTTACATCTGATTTCATCTTTCTCTTGTACAGAGTGTTTCAGGCATCCACATAGTCTGCATGGTGTGAAGAGGTCTCTTCATTATAGAGACAATGCATGACCTAAACATGATTTTATGACTTATATTTGATTATTTCATGGACTACAAATTTGGTTTCTCATGTACTCTGTTGGACTTTATATTTCATGGGTCAAATACTTTGTTGGACTTTAGCTCATGGGTTGTACACTCTGATGGAATTTATTTCACATGCTTAATATATTAGTTTCATGCACTTAATATGTTGCAAATTATGGAATTTATTATATTGTTTGAAATTTTAATTTACACATGTACATTTATGCATTTTATGTTCATAGTCAAGACATTAATATAGGACATTAATGTAAAATTAAATATAAATATGAAATTAAAGTTGAAATTAATAGGAAATTTTAATATTTGTACTTTACAAATTTAGTGTGATATACATGATATGTACATTCAATAATTAGCGATAATTAGTCAATGAACTTATACAAGATTAAAGAACAAAAGCAATAACAAATTCTATAAACAATAGCATCCAACACTAATTTATAAGTTGTCAAAACAAATAATAACATCCAATGTAGGTTTTCTTAAGGGGATGTCTTAAGAGGTATGTACATGTATTTGTAATTTGTACAAAATGTTTAATTGTGTAAGTATGTATGTACATATATGTCATCTCAAAACAATGTTTACAAAATTTGGATATGCCATCTCAAGAACATCTCAAACTTGTGCCGGGAATGTAGTAGGTCTTCATGCCACCTGATATCAAAAAGGTACAAGAAATATCAATGAAATAATCAAAACATACATATTTTAATTTATATATAACTATCTATATGTACACAACTCAAGCACTTAAAAGTATTCCACACATGTGTGTAGGTTGAATCTAGGCATCCTCTCTTTTTTGTTTCAAAGTATGATCTATCAATGCAATGATGAATTAAGGATACAAAAAAGGATAATAAATCAATTTTAACTATTAATGTACAAGCAATATCACTATATAATCAAAAAATGTATTTAAATGTAATTTAACTAATAATTACCTATTTTTACCAAGTATTCCATGTTGTCTAGGTTGAATATGCATGGACTAGATCCTTTTTGTGATTATGGCTTAAGGATCTATAAAAGGAAAATTTAAATCAATTTCAACTAATAACACACATGACCAATATTGAAACATGTATTTAATCTATTTAAAAGGACAGTATAAAACTAAAACAATATTTACCTGTATTTACTTATTCCACTGTACCATCTACAACCTCTCTTTTTTGCAATGCATCTATAATGCCCCGCCAAGTAACCTTAAAAGAAGTTGCAATTAACATCATAAGCGAACCAATTTTTTTTTTATAAAGTGCATTTAACATACACATTCACTTACTAATTAACAACAACCTCTAAGGCTATAAGGTTAGGATTACTAAAACCCACACATACATATCACATATAACCATAGCATTATAAATTTTATGAAATAAACATTATACATCATAAGAATACCCCATAACATAGTAAGATAATCAGCCAAGATACAATCTCATAAACATTATCTTAATCCAATAGTTACATCACTCATTCCCAGAATGAGGCAATAGTACAAATGTATTATAATTACATAACTCCACCTCTTACAAAAGAGGGATAAAGTATCATATACAAATTGAAATATTACAATGCAAGAAATTACAACAAGAACTGCAAGCTGTCCATCTGGATGTCTCGCCACCAAGTACTGAAAATAGATGGGGACTCAACGGTTTTGGTGCATGTTCCACCCAACCAATGTGGTACCCGAAGGCCCACCCCCCATGCTAGGAGATAATAACAAAGTAACATGGACAAAGATTCTACTACCTCTAACCAAAGACAGACTCAAACTGACTCATACTATTATAACCAACCAAATGAATTAACAAGTACAACTCATTCACCATACAAGTATGAATCAAGTACAATACAAGTACAAATCAAATACAATGCAAGTACAAATCAAGTACAACTCCAACATCATTGACATAGGTCACATTGCTTCCAGACATAAAATAGATCAAGTATGTTCAAATAACCATACACATAAAACAATTAACAACAATTGTCCTAGATAGAGTGTCATCACAAGGTTTGTCATGAGATCTCCTCTGGGCATTCTTGATAGGCTCCGGCACAAGTAATCCTAGTGGCCTCAACCGAATCCTGGCACTCATACTCACTCATGTGGAATCAACTACCTCTTGCAAGGACAATATAGTTGATCTTGCCCTTCCAAGCCTTCTCACTCATCCCAAGTCTAAACAAGCCCTTGTGTCTATGAGTGAGGATTAAATTATCTTGATTAATGTGAAGTCAGTCCTAATCTTCTAAGTACATTATTTTAATTATCACTTGTTTAAATCACTCCTGAAGGTTATCCAGTTTACCTCTTTGGGCTCTGGCGCCTAATAGAAGCCACTTTTCTATTCAACAACACACACCCAAACAATCCACTAAGGGAACCACAAGTGCATACCAACTAGACATCATAATCCACTCCAACACAAGAAGGATACAAATAATAGAAACTCATTCCAAACATCTTGGAGACAACAATCACATAGTCCACTCTTTTCAGAAGAGGCAACAAGATAAAACCACATACCAAAGTCACTCCATACAAGGAGACACGGATCCCATAATCCGCTCCAAAACCAAGGAGGTGCAAACATCCCCGTTCATGAAAACTGAGTAAAACTGAAAAGACGCCATGGACTACCCAAGGGAAAACAACTGGATGGCATAAAGATTCAACAACCCTTATCCTCTAAGTTCTTCTGGAAGACTTATAATTTAAGACTAACACTAAATACCAAAACCAACAATGCAACTTGACGATATAGCAACGAAAGCATTCAAGTCATCAATCAAATCTAATATTTGGATTTCCTAAATCTATACTCATTCAATAGGTAGTGTTGACAAAGTCAAAAACATGATAACTAGATCATCTAAAATAATCATAACCCCTGTTTCCTTTTTCATTATTGGAAATCTAAAACAATTAAACTTACTTCCCTTTACTGAATACAGAGAATTAAATCCTTTAAAATAATCATGAGGAAGAAACTACTTTTGCATATACTAAATCCATATCCCTTTCATAATCCAATCACAATGATTCAATTAATCTAAATAGAAATTAATAAATAACATAATTGATTGCCTCATCAATAAAACAACTTTTTAATTTACTTTTAAATCGACACAAATCCATGCAAGTAAACTCTTTCCATTTCCTAACCAAATCTTACATCTCATTCACTTTTCTATTTAAAACATTCAATCATTTTAATATAATAACATATTGTTTCTCTATCCATTTAAAAACATGAAATTTCATCAATGTATAAAAAATATCTTTTGGCTTATCTATTTGACCACGCATCCATATTGTTTCTAATTAAATCTCATTAATTAAAACAAACATTTAAATATAAATATTTCTATAATTTTTCAATATATTTAAATATCTTTTTCCTTATCAATTTTGACCATACATTCAAAACTTATCATTTAAATTCTTCATGCAAAGCTAAATTACACGCACTTAAATAAAACAAGGTAAATACTGATTGAAAATACTCATGGATATATATATACATCTCAATATATTTTCTTCAATCATATTAACAAAATAAATATTTCCTTTTAAATCAAATAATTACTTCTATTAAAAAATATCTTTCTCTATACATTTTCTACACATACTAATCATTTCTTTTAGAACACTAATAATACCCAATTTACAAACAATAGAATAAAATAATATAAAATCTTATTTATTCTCTCTCAAATTGATATATACCTTCAATATATATAAACTAAATATAAATTAATATATTTAAATATATTTAATCATTAACATATCTTCTATTCTTTACAGAATATCAAATTGTTTAATTCAAAATAAAATATCCCTTATCATCAATATTCCAAAATATAAATATATTTTTCCAATTAAACCAAATTAATAATTGGACCTTTTACATATGAATTTAAATTCCACAATTAAATTTTAAATTATGCATTCTTTAAATCAAATATTTAACTCCTTTAATTAAATTTTAACATGCCATTTTAAAATAAACAATAATTTCTCCATATGTTTATAATTTTAATTCCACTAATCTAATATACAAATTTTATTTAAAATAATATAAATAAATATAATACTTTAGTATTATAAATTATAATATAAAATATTATTAAATAATATTTTAATATTATAATAACAATACATAAAATATTAATATTTATAAATATCAATTTGTTATTATTTTATTTTCAGAACAGCCATGAGAAAAATAACTTAACAGCAGTCTCATGTTTCAAGCATAACTCAAAAACTATGATCTGGGTATGCACGATTTTTTCACAGGGATAAGAAAATTTCAAAATGCAAAAACCCTTTTAAATTTCCTAACAACCCAGTTTGTGAAAATGGAGTTATAGGCGACGCAACCAGACTATTTTACCATGAAAAATATAACTATACTGCAGATTCTAAAATCCGTTTTTTAATAATAAACAGAAGGTTTCATTTTCTAAAAACATTCTAAATGCATTGTTCAATCTCTATGTTTGATTTCAATAACAACAAAATCAATTTTCCAAATAATTTAAATTCAACTAAAGTTTTCACATTTTTCACTCAAGAATTTTCACAAGCAAAGGCTGTAAATTTATTTAATTTTTTTATTCTAATATCAAATTTGTTTTTTAAAACAGATTTAACAAACAAATCTTTAATCGCTACTATTTTAAGAAAAACAATCAAGAACAATAAAATACAAAGAGGAAAACCTGGTAAAAGAAGCTACAGAAAGAAATGAATTTCTGATGCAAGCCTCGTCCAAAGATTTCCTGAAGTTTCTTCAATCCTCCAATGAATCCAATCCAAAATCCAACAAATGCAACAATATTTCCTTCAATCAATTCTACAAACAAACTTTCTTCAACCCCTTGTGCCATTTTTCTAAATTTTCTTCCCTGCTATAAAAATGAATTTTCCTAAAGATTTTTCTGCCCTAAAATTAAAACATGTATTATTTATAAATCAAAACACTTAACACAACCCTAATTCACATTACATGCAAATTAGATATTTCAATTTCAATTTCAATTTCAATCTTTACAACCCTAATTCACATTGCATGCAAATTAGATATTTCAATTTCAATTTCAATTTTAATTTTAATTTCAATTTCAATTTCACTTTTCGAAAACCCACTTTCAATTTAAAATGCAATTTCAAATAATAAATTAATTTTCAAAGTTGCAACTAATTTCCCAAATAAACATTTAATTACAATTTTCAATTTAATTCCCACACGTTAAAATTAAATTCCAAATTTAATTTTAATTCTTTTATTTCCTTTCATTCTCTTGCATCACGTTTAATTAATTAATTTAATTATTTAATAACTAAATTAAACCCCTTGGATCAAATTTAATTAATTAAATAAACTAAATATAATTAATTAATTTAAATATAAACTTTTATCCACCTTGCATTATTTAAATTAAATGACCATCAACATGATTTAACTACAATTATTCTAAATATCTATTTCCAAATCAATAATCCTTTAGAATTAAATAACATCAAAGCAAGACAAACAATGACTCGACACACACAACTGACAACACACTAAGGCTAGGGTGTAAACTTGACACATGTTACCTAGCTACTATCTCTCGTTCAACTTATCCGTTGGATCGACACACTCAAACCTGTGAAACCAGGTGGAGTCGATGTCATATACCTGCAATCCTGCAACCAAGTAAACAACATCATACAATATATACAACATATAATACACACCGTGAAGAAGAAATCACGGATTCGCAGGGCACTCGCAAGCGAGTGATGTGAAACTGTCCTCTTCACCAATACACTCATTGAAACTGACACTTCCATCATAATTTCAATAATCTCCTAATAATATCTCATGTTAACTCTACAACATCATTAATCCATAATGCCTATGAAACAATAATCAGATAACTACATCCCACAATAATAGTTGTCGCTCAATAGTAACGATCAAAACATCATAACAAAATGTATCCAATATCAAAATAACTGCAACCAAACATAGCATAAAACAACTTGAACAAGAAGCAAAATGGAGGGGTATTACATTATGATTTTATAATGCTCTTCCATAGAAATTGTCCATAGCACTTTATATTTAGGTCTTCCATAATACTGATCTAGTTTTATATTTGTTGGCACCACCAAATGTGAATAGTGTATAATCTTTTTATGCATTTAATAATCTTCGAATGTAGGTATACCATTCTTCCTTATTAAGTATTTTCGTAGCCAAGTGCCAACAACCACCATCAATCCTATTGGAAAACATGAAAACCATCATCAAATAAGTTCTCAAAATTTTCTTAAGGGGATTAAAGCCTTGTTCTAAAAAATTTCTTAAGGGGATCAAAAACTTGTTATCAAAATTTTCTTAAGGGGATCACCATACCTATTGGATAATGATAGCCATCATCATCTTCTCGAGGTGCTATTAACTTATGTTTAGTTTCCACACAATGAGCCAGCCAATATTTCATTTCATCTTCATTCCCCTCAGGTGCAACAACAACATATACATGTCTTGCAAACAAAATTTGATTTAATAACTTGCGCATATCCATATAAATAATTTAGTTTTACAAAATAACTTAATAAAGTGAAATAAAATAAAATAAATTGAATTAAATTACCTTCTTGTACAAGGTCTGAAACACAATCATAGTCTTTAAACGCAAACTTTTTATCATTTTATTCAATAGTTCTTTCATATTGATCGTGTGCTTGTGTAGTTGTCAATAATCTTTGCTCCCACTGTTCAACCCATTTTGTATTTTCACATGCTCCCAAATATCTTGAGATACAAAACTGAAAAAACATGCAAGCTCCCTTGTCTAGATAGTCCATGTGCTTGTTGTCGAACTCCTAAATCAATGCCATTTAGTAGATCCATTGATTATCTCATAGTCAACTCTAGGTACAATGTTCTCTTCTTCAACCAACCAAAAGAATCGATGAACTATAGAGTACTCAATCGAACCAGGTGCAGATAATCTTATATTGCACCAATCCACAATGCCACGTGCATCTTCAAATTTTACTACATCTTCGAATTTTAATTGTTCTCTAGCAAGAATTCTTTTGACACACGCACCAACTCCATCATGCTCTCCTTTACCATGTCTAGTTTAAAAAAAACTCCATATATGTTGGAAATTAAGTTCCTTGTGAACCCTACTTAACCAATAGAACATTTGAGCATTCTTGAACTACCATGTACAATTATCTGACCATATGAGGTGTTTTTTTATCTGGATTCCTCTTTCTCTTAAATTTCTATAAAATATACTAAAACAATATTGAACAAACTTTGACGAGTGTAACTGGTTGTCACTCAAATAAAAATGATACTCCCTCAAAAAAAAATTATCATCCTCAATGCTATCATCTACATGTCTATAAGCAATATGGACAAACATAGCTACTTGCACTGAATTATAATACTATGATTGAATTTCCTCTTGCAGAGCTAGAGTATAATTTTCCACAAAATCAACCACTGAAAGTATACTACCAATTGGAAATGTGTTTCTACATGTGCGAAATTGTCCATCAAGCCATTGAGCATGTTGAGAATGCATGAAATATTTTGGCACAATTTTATTCTTAAACTCACTCATGAATGCATGTACACTAACTTTTTTTGTAACTAAATCACAACACTTTCCTATTTTTCCATATTTTAAAGAATAGTGAACATTCTTAAATCTTTTAACATCTACAAATTTTTGTCCAAAATCATTATCAACACTTTCATACATACAAATTATATAAAATGAAAGATTTCCATAGCTAATGCATTGTCCAAAAATACAATAACTTAAATAAAACAATTTACCATTAGATCTTTCACAAAACAAACCTAATATAAACTCCCTTATTGCTTTAGGTGGCATATTAATACCACATTCCTATATAATCATGTTAGTATGCAAGTTACAACATATATATCAAAAAAATCATAAAAATAACGAAATTCAACATGCGCTTTACAACAACAAGATATTCGTTGTTTATTAATTTTCACATACTAGGGTTTACATTTTTCAAAAGACCTTTGACTTATTTTAATATTACCAGGTAACACTAAATCACCACAAAATTTTCTATAAACTTCAGTTTGTGTTGTATCTAATAGGTGTTTTGGGTGAGGATCACGATTTTTGGACCCCACCCTTAATTTTAAAACATCTCCAACATTAGATGATACCCTAATATTATCATGCCAATATTTTTTGATCAAAGATTTAATTTCAACATTCAATTTCATATCAAACATCGGGAATCGACCATTGAAACTCCAACATTGGTTGATATGATCATTTTCTATACTTTCTCTTCTTTTTGTTGCTCTTAGCAATGTTTAACGATGTATTTTTAAAACTTCACTAATTTTTCTTACCATTTTTTATTCAAAGTCACTTTATTAACTATAACAATTGTTATAGCTCTTCTTGCTGCATTTTTATCTTTAGATCAGCTATTTTTTCCAATAGATTGAATGGCACTAGCAACCATAGAAAACATGTTTTAATGATTGGTTTTTTCTTTTTGGTTCAACAAAAAAGCCTAACCTTTTCATTATTTTCCTCATTTTTTGCACTTTCATCTATTGCATCATTAGTTGACATTGAAATGCAAGTTTTTTATAATAAAATATTTTTTTGTATATTCTATTCACATGTGTTCTTATTTTCCTCCAAGAAATCTTACTAGGAAGATTATCCAAAACATTAATTTCAATTTTTTTAAAAAAAAAATCATTAAATTCAACATCACGTTGTAGATTTTCATTTTCAACTTCAAAACGATTTACATTTTCATCAACAAAATGGTTTTGGTTTTCATTTTCATTTTTCATCAACAAAACAGGTTTCGTTTTCATTTTCAACAAAAGGATCACTCTCATTTTCATTTTCAACAAAAAAAAAATCATTTTCATTTTCAACAAAATATTTTTCGTTTTCATTTTCAACAAAAGATTTTTAATTCTTATTTTGATTTTCAAAAAAAAAAAAATTCTTTCTCATTTTCAATAAATTATAGAAATGTATCATCTCTGTGAATATTATCAATGTCAACATCGTTAAGTTCAGCATCTTGTAAAACTTCTACATACGAATTTCCCATCTCACTAACATGTGGATTTGAAGACGTACCTAAATTTGTGCCTATTGAAACATTCTTCATAGCATTGAAAGAGGGATTTGAAGACATAGTAGGACTTGCTTGTATAATCATATTATTTTCCAAGTTGATTTTTATAAATTAGCTTCATCTACAACCATGGTCTCCTCAATGTTTTCATCTTCAATAGTTGTGGAATTGGATGCTCCACCATCATTCATTGATTTAATTCTCATTCTTCTTTGTCTTTGTCTTTGTTTCTCCTTCTCTCTCTTTGCTTGAATTTATTTAAGAGTCAATATCTTCCTATCTTTTCTCTTATTACAAGCTTGTGAACCCATGATTATAAAATTCTCAAGCACAAATGAATGTCAATAGTGAAATTCATCAAAAAATTCAGTCCAAATTGCAAGATGGAGACCTTTTGTTGCTCCAAACGAGTAGAAAACTAACACAATTCCACTTCAAAAATTGTTTACATGATGCCTCCTTTGAAAAAATCAACCCAAAATGCAAGTTCACCACCTATAAAGACAAAATTTGAAAACAAAAAGCTCAATACATCATAATAGGCCGTACAATGTGAAGCTGCAGACTTCACAGTAAAATTTTCTAGTGAATTTTTTAAAAATGGTTAAAAACAAATGGGATCCCATTTATAAATCGGGGTCCCGCTTATTAAAAATAGGATCACGTTTCATAATCGGGATTTTGTTCCCCAATATTAAATGTGGGACGGTTGACAAAAGAAACGGATCCTGCTTATAAAGCGATCACGCTTCCGCCACCAGAATCACCGTGATTTAATATTATTAAGAGACTAAATCCCATTTCTAACTGATCCTGATCCTGACGGAAGACGGATTGACGGATCGACCGGATGCCGATGGATTGATGCCGGGCGGATTGACGCGTGGTGGCAGTGGAGGATGTGGAATGAAGGAAGGAAGGAAGGAAGGAAGGAAGGAAGGAATGGAAGGAAGGAAGGAAGGAAGGAATGGAAGGAAGGAAGGAAGGAAAGGAAGGAAGGAATGGAAGGAATGGAAGGAACTCTCTCCTCCTCTCCCCACTCTCCCTCCTCTCCCACCTCTATTTATCCCTCTCTCTCCCCTTCTCTCCATTCTCTCTCTCTCCCCTATTCTCCCACTCTCCCTCTCTCCTCTCTCTCCCTCTCCCACTCCTCTCTCCCTGTACCTCTCTTGCTCACTTTTTCTTCCCTCTCTATGCCTCTTTCTACCTCTCTCACTCTTTCCTCTCCCTCACTTCCCTCCCAACTCTCCCCCTCTCCCTCTCCCTCTCTCTCTCCCACTCATTCATTCCTACTCTCCCTCCCTCTCTCCCTCTCTCTCTCTCTCCCTCTGTCCCCCTCTCACTCCCCCACTCTCCCTCCCTCCCTCTATCACTCCCTCACTCCCCCACTCTTACTCTCTCCCCCTCTCCCCCCTCCATCTCACTTCCTCCCCCCTCTCTTTATGCCCCTCACTCTCTCTCCTCTTCCCTTCCCTCTCCCGCTCCCTCCTTCTCCATCTCCCTCCCTTTGTCACTCCCCCCCACTCTCCCTCCCTCCCACCCTCTCTACACTCCTGTCTAGCCCTCTCTACTCCCTCCCCACTCTCTACTCCCTCCTTTCCCTCCCTCTCTCTCTCCCTCTCACTTCCTCCCCCACTCTCCCTCCTCCCTCTCCCTCATTCCCTCCTCCCTTTCCCTCTCCCCCCTTTCCCTTTCCCTCTCCCCCTTACTCTCCCCGCTCTCTCCCCTGCCCGTCCCTCTCCCTCTCCCTCTCCCTCCCTCTCCCTCTCTCCCACTCTCGCTCCCCCCTCTCTCTCCCACTCTTTGTCCCCCTCTCCTCACTCTCCCTCCCCCTCACTCCTCCACTATCCACTTCCTCTCTACCTCCCCTCTCTCTCTCTCCTCTCTCTCTCTACTCCCCACCTCCCCTCTAACTCCCTCACTCTCCCTTCCTCCCTCTTCCCCCTCCTCCTCCCCCTCTCTCTCTAATAATAAATAATAATAATATATTATAATTTATAAAGTATTAAATATTATATATATAATAATTTATATTTTATAACATATAATTTACACAAAATAATAGTATATTATATATAATAAAAAATAGAAATATTTAGATATTTAAATATATTTACATATACAAATAAAAATATATCAATATAATTATACATATATAAATATATTTGTTTATTTAAATATAAATATAAATATAAGTTAGATCAAAGAGCAAAGATAGATATACAACTCAAGTTGGTTATCATCATGTGGTTGCATATTTATTAACTTCTAAAAACAGAGGATAAACAGAGATTGGCCTTGCAATTTCATGATTTTTCGGCTACCTCAGGCTTTGAATTAATGTTTTGAAAAGTGAAAATAATAATCACTCATGAATAACCCTTCGAATTTGATCACTCATCAAAGCGGGTCTTCTCAATTATGCAAATAAGTTGTCAGCCAATTGATCACTTTTAACAGACAATTGCTGATGATCAACAATGTTTATGATCGTTGCCCAGTGAATTGCTGATGATCAACAATGTTCAACTTCTGTGGGTTACAGTCTGTTTTCATTCTGTCTTTGAAGGAATCGCCATTGGAGTGGCAGGCAAATATTTCTATCTTGTCTAATTTAGTTTAGGAATCAAACATTGCCTTCACTCTCCACAATATATTTATGCAATGGGCGCTTAATGCGTTAGGGATCTCTTTACTGTACATTCAGATTTATGAACTGTAAGCCTGTCATACTTACCTAAGCTTCTACCACTTTCACATGGGAGAATTCTCATTAACTAAGTTAACCTCTAAATATCTCCTAATACAATGATACCTAGCAACAATCTGTCTTTGCACATTAAAGAAATAACTTTGTGCTTGAAATTGATATGAATCAAAAAGGTAAAATTCGGTATTACTTAGTTGCATACTATATATCTACAATGCAACAAATATATTCGATATTCAGCTTAAAAAACGAATATACTTATAGATATGCCAAAGAATTTTGCAATATAGAAATGTGAACCAATTGAAGCCCATGTAGATACAAGCATCAAATTGTTTGGCAATGTGTACCTCCAATATGGAGAAGAGAGAGCTAAAATGGAAGTCACTCCATATCAGAATGCTATTAGCATCCTGATGTTATCAACAGTATGGAAAAGATCAGATGTTGCTTATACTGTGGGAATGGTAACCCAGAACCTACCAAACCCTAAAGCACATCATTAGAATACTGAAATGATGGAAGGCAACTTCTTGTGCAGAAACCTTCAGCAATGAACAATACTGTAGTTGTACACTATAATAAGTCCTTAATTTAATAGAAGATGATCATGGACAAGGAAAGAATAATTATGAGATAAGTTCTAAGTTCTATACAAGAAATTTCTTTAATTTGTAAATAAACCTCATTACCAAATTCTGGAATTGTTAGGAATCAAATTATATACTCATTTTACATTTGGAAATACGTGATAATGAAAATTCTGATGGAATGGAAAACTTACTAATGGCCGTGAGTCAAATTCTAACAAAAACATATCATAAATTCTAACAAGATTAAAATGCAAGCAAGCTTATACGAAAGCAACAGAAAATTTCTGAATTCTTTCAATGAAAGCAATCTCAAAACATAGAGGTAAGGGTTTTGACAGATTTTTACCATTCTTTGTTGACAAATGCTATATCTTCTAAGGAAAGAGAGCTTGATTTGAATTGTTATGGGTGGAGATGACAAATGCTTCGAAAATTATTTGTTTTGGCATGGACCTAGAAGCATAAGTTCATATCATGAATCCCAGAAGGCTTGAGGTGAAAAGCAAGTTCTGTGAAGTAAAATGAAACTCAGAGCCAATGCCATTGCATTGGTTATACATGGGAAAGGGTTCATAGGATTTTCCTCTTAGATTCCCAATTCAGTTCCTTATTTGAGCGGAACATTAGGATAGGTTCCATTTTATGCATGTATTATGAATTTATGATGTATATAATGCAATTATACTACCATATAATCTAAAAATTCCCAAGCCTCTGTTTTTATTTCATAGTGCACAATTGGGCTGAAGGCATTTTTAACATTTAAGAGTTTATGTTGTATCCAAGCCTTAGAAGTTTGGGTTGTTTCATTTTTTAACCAAAATACAAGATTCTATTATGCCAAACTTTATTATTTATCTGTTGATTGGTAATGTATTGTCCTATGAATAGCATAGAGGATATTGATATATTGAGAGTTGGGCTCCAAATGTGAATTGTGGTACCAGAGTAGATCACGGATACAATCAGATACAGTACTCAGGCCATACTTGAGTCATATCATACGTGTACCTGGTACAACAGTACACATGTCAGGGGTTTTACCACAGCATATCCTACAAGTTTGCTATTGGTGCATTCGTAAGGCCAAATGCTATGACGTAGAATTTGTGGTGGTTACAATTGTAAAGGTTTGTTGAAGGACATTAGTACCTTTGTTCTAACTTGGTTGTAAGTTGTAACTCCTTTGTTCTAAAGCCTCTTTTAAAAACACTAGGGCTCCCTTAAGACGAGATTCGTTCTAACTCCTTTGTTAAAATTTCTATGAAAATATTATTTATAATTCCTATTGACTTTAAAATGAAACATAGCTCTCCTTAACCTATGACTAATATCTTGATTGCATTTTCTGATACAAATAACATAACTTTTACTTAACGAGGATCATATTAATTGTATTTGAGCGTTTTGGGTCCATCACTAGGCATGCAACTCTATTGGCATCAACATGTCAAATATTCAGGAAAGATTAAAAACAGCTGTTAATTCCTTGTCCTCACAGGCATGACACACAATGTGGAAAGCTCTGAATGACCATTTTCTCATGACCCAAAATTCATTAATGATTCTACTTTATATTTCCATTTGATGAACTATGGATTATGCTAAAAACTATTGCACAGCTAAAATCAGAAGCACTCTTATGGCCACTATCATGGACTGTGGACATACTGTCAAGAAACCATTTAGTGTGCAACAAATGCAATTTAGTGTGCAACAAATGCAATTTAGTGCAAAGGAAGGTTGCCTTAATTGACTGGAGCATCCTTTTGGTCCATATGACATTAACATCGATGGTTGTATATTCATTTTTTCTTACAATTAATTACTTATGATCACTATGATGACTTTAGTCCATAGAAAAGAAAAAATCTTGGAAGATTGCCTTTAATTCCCTTTGAAAAGAAAAAAAAGACCAATACTACGATGCTGCCCATTGTCCCTACAATAGTTTCAAGAGTCACTAGGACTCACACAAGGTGAGTCTCAAGGCTGGTGGCACAAATTGAGTTTCAGAGACTCACTGCGTAACAGTCTCACCAGACCTGATGAATCTCTCATCTACAAAACTTGGTGACGACTGTTAGGTGGGAAAACTAGAAAAGAAACAAAAGTAAATCAAAACTCTTAAAACCTAAAACATATAGAATGATTTTTAGCACTTCAAATGATATTCATTTCGTTTGCAAGCACAAGCAAGGAGAAAAAAAGAGAATCAATTCATTGAAACAGAAACCAGCAAACATGGTTAGGGGTTAGGGCCTAATTATTGCTCAATTCCTTTAAAATTGGTAACAAGAAGCAAACATCTCAACTATATCTTATGTTCTAACTTCTAGGGTAGCAACATAGACTGCATGACACAGACTTCCTTTGGGTTTAGATGTCAAGATTAAGGCATGATTATTCTTAAAAATAGCCCCAGACTTGCATCGAAGCTCATTCTGGTGGGGTAGGTATCATCAAGATTCCAGTTCACTTGATAGATGCGTCAAAATTACAATGATGGCCCCAAGCCAACCATCACCATGTATAGTAGATGAGAGGACTTTCAACATCAAACAGGCCAAAATGACCTGCAGGACCTTTCCTACAATCTACTGTTTGCATACACTGGAAATTTACGTGGTTTTCGCGTTTTAGTAAAAATGGGAGAAAAAGCCCTAAAGCTGCAAACCTTTGAAAGTGGGGAGAAGAAATGATAGCTAAAATGGAGGAGGTAGGGGCACTTACGGGACAGGGGCGGCGTAGCCTCAAAAGCCGAAACGAATACCAAATGCGCTCCAAGCCATGGCCAATCTCTGGCATGAAGGGTTCCCAGATCAATGGCATCCAAGTTGTGTCTGAAATTCCATCGTCCACCTCAAAATCCAACATCCCAGGCTCTGCACAAAATTTTAAAGAAATAGTGTATATTGCCCTGGCTTTAGACCGCTGAATACTATTTGGAGCCGAAGGCGATGCGTGGTGTGAAATAAATCTTCCGTTGTGCAATTGAGATATACATTGCATGTATTTGCACAGAATGGCCGCAGATTCCACCATTTATTGCAGAGAGCAGCAGCAGCAGCCATAGTGACTTGTTATTCATCATGTAACTGGCCGGCCACCAGAGGGAGCATAACTGGACTGTAATTTGTACAGCACCATATCATTCTGATGAATTCACTTTTTCCATTGATTTCTTTCTTCTCTTCCTGTGAATTTAGATGATCTTCTTTCAAATGAGTTTTATTTTGTGGCAGCAAGAATTTAACAGAAAGGATATATTCCCAGGATTGTCTAAGAAATTCTTTGTAATACAGGGATTCCTCGTTTCGTGCAAAGATGGCTAATACGCCTCCTTTGCATGCAAAAATTATAGAACGGTGTTCATTCCTAAATTTAAATAAATGCCTGTTGCTTTTTTTCAGTTTTTTCAAATGCCCGTTGCTTTCTTTTCAGTTTTTTCAAATTTCAAATGCATGTTTTGTTTTCAATTTTCAAATGTTCGTTGAGATTCATTGTTCATTACAATTTAATATTTTGGGTGAGGAGAATATAAATTAAAGAATATATTTTGTATAATTTACAATTTAATTTATAATTTGATAATTTACTATAATTTATAATTTGATAATTTAATATTTTGGGTGAGGAGAATATAAATTAAAGAATATATTTTTTATAGAAAATAATTTGTTGTAGAAAATTTTAGATTTTAATAAATCTATTTATTCAAGGTCATATGTGGTATCATTCTTATGCTAGTTACAATTATCACTATAGAAGCTTTCACACTTTAATATTTATAAAATAATACTCATATTAGTAAAACAACACTCTTTGTAAGTTTATCTACATATATGATATAGTACAAGGATATTATATCTTATAGTCTTCCTTGAATTGGAAATGTTAGTTTAGAAGTTGAGAGAACTAAGAATAGGATTAAGACACTATAAGAAGTAAACTATTGTTGCTTAAATGTTACTAGTATAGTATTGATTATCCAAAATCATTTCCAATGAACTAATGTTACTTTGTAATTTATCAATATCATGTTAAGTTTCACATGAATTGCTAACTTAATTCTTAACCAAATTTGAGTCATGGAGATTGAATGGGAATTTAAAAGGCACACACTAAGTGTTTCGTGATCACGTGGAGGGAGGTTGCTTCCACATCTACAACAAATAATTAGTTAATTCAAGAACTATTCATGTTTTGCATCACAATTACTTGCCTTGTCTATGCATCCACAACAACATTGCATTTTGAGATATACTTGGTGAATCCGATTAGGAGAGGATAATATGGTCTTTCAAAATATAGAACTAGACAAAAGTCAATAAAGACTATAGTTCTAAATAATCTATTGCATAAATTGGTCGAGAAGAGGGTATCACATCACTTAGTTAAGTGAAATTCAGTTTTAGGAAAAATTGTCACATTTCATAGATGGCACACCAATACACTTGGGTCTAGGAAACAAGTGTTATGAGTGCCTATTGACCCTTTCTCACACGAAATGTCAGTGTACATAGGTGTCCTTAGAGGTTTCAATTCTCTTTTGACACCTCTTCCTACATTTTTGGTAGGCAACTTGTCACCACTCCATGGAGGTTGGTTGCCTCCCTCATTCTTATTTATGTACACCTTATTGGTCTAATCTATGGGTAAAATTTATGCAATTTTGTGTTCATTGTGCTTTCTTTCAATCTTTGATTATCAAAGGTTCTTTTATGGTATCAGAGTTGGGCATGGATTTTTCGCAAGTCATAAGGTGAAGCATTTGATTGTATCTTTTGATTAATTCATCTCTATGCAACAATCCATTGGAAAGGCATATATTGACCCAAGCTTGCAAGCTAGTATTTTTGGAGGCATGATTAATCCCTATGACCCCTGCAATTTATCTGTAGTTTTGATCATTGATCTAAATGAATGATTAAGGGGTGGTTTTGGTCATCATAGGTGATGATTTTTTCATTGCATGTCAAAATTCTCTATATAGCAAGTTCATTTTTGGCATTTACATTGGTTGCAAGCCGATTAAGAGGAGGAGGTAGAAAGTTTGGGACACCAAATATAGGAAGATACCTTCACCTTTCTTGTGCTTAGGCACACATCAACCAAACCCTTGTGATTTCCTCATAGAGGTTGTGATTCATTTTGGGGGGCCATTTAATTTCAAGATTATTTGTTGAGGCATGCTTGAATTCATAAACTCGATCAATATATAGGTCGTGAATCATCTTTGGTAGGCCACGAAGAATGTCTGCCACATTTCAATGAATTTATAGTCTGTGAATCACTTGTGGTAGGCCGTGAGGAATCTCTACCGTGATTTAATTGTGAGTCATTAGTGTGGCATTTTTTTAGGATTTTAGGCACATTCAAACTTGGTGACAATGTTTCGCATTTGGGTTCAGCCTATCGAGATTTTGCGAAGAAAGCCCTTTGTATTTTTTATAAACCTGTGATTTATCAGAGAGACTTGCAACTTGTTTTTTTATAGATCAAAGGTAGGTGGTGCATGACATTGGGGCTCTTTCTTGGTGGTAAATATTGTCAGATTCAATGGAAGAAAGACCGCTATTATTCACCTACCTTTTTATGCCAATTCACTGATCATGTCATTTTTTACCATAGGACTTATGTTAGTAGCAAAGGAGAGGGGCAAACAATCTCAATTCTAAGCCCTTGGTCACATGGTATTCCAACCCTTGATGAACTTTCCAACCCAAGGGTATTTAAATCTTCTCTAATTTTTCCTCTTTTTTCTAATTTTTTCAGAAAATCTAAAATTATTTTTTCAAGGAGGATCAATTATTTTGAAAATGTGAAAAATTGAAAGTTTTATAACTTTTTCTCGGTAGTTCGAAATTGAGTTTCACTTTTTGTAAAAGTTCTTGTTTTTTCACAATGCTTTCAATGAGCCCATTTGGACTATTTACAAAAGAACTCCTTCTATAAAGTGCCAAATTGGGAGATGGGAAGGGTCAATGGACACCTAAGTAGGCTTAAAGCCTATGTGTATGCAATATATAGACTAACATAGATGCTATGAAATTAATTTTGGGATGGAAATATGTGAAGGGGAGTGGGATATAGAGTTAATTCTAACTTTGTGTCAAGATTTTTTTCTTTTCTTGATTTGTAGGAATCCAAAGGAGTGATTTTGGCAATGGTGAGACTACTCATAAAATTTGAATTTCTCATTGGGGTGGAGGACATTCTAGTATGAGAAATTTTTGGGGAATGAATCCTTTTTTGCACGATATCCACATTTTTCTTGTTTTGGGGCGACAAGTGAATATGTACTTGTTTATTTTGGACATTAAGAATGTGGCTTTGGCAATACATAGGATACAAGCTAATTATGGCACTAGATTTCTAAAGTGTTATCTAAACTTGGAGGCGTACCAAAATTTTAAGCGGATGGAGGAATTTGTGAATTTCTATTGTAGATAGAGATGTTTGAAGGGTGGTCGAAGGTGGCAAAAAATTTTTTGCAAAGGAGGAAATAATGGTGTATACAACATTCAAGGGTCAAAGTTGGACAAATACATTACCATATGATGACGATGATCAATTTTTTAGAGAGTAGCAAAAAAATTTGATGTGCCTAAATTATAATATGTTTGAATCAAATTGCAATCTAGGGAACAAAAAGGGTTGGAAATCTTAGCTATTAAATGTAAAATCTTAGACCCTATGTGGTCAATGATTATGGGGGTATTTTTGTTGGTAATCTCTATTGCAAAATCAATGGCTCTACCATGATAATGGTTGGTTTATATTTTTTGATATGGGAGGGTAAATGCTTCTAGGTTGTAGAGGCACCCACATCGATGTAAAACTATTTTTATATTTAATAAAATAGTCACTATCTTATGAATTTTAAATAAATGTATTTCAATTTCTTCATATGATTAAAAATAAATGCACAAAATAATTGCATGCTTGAAAACATAGTAGGTTGTGAATTATTTCATTCTTCTTGTTGAAAGATCAAGGGTGGAGAGCTCAAGGAGGATTTACAAGTGGGGGACACATAAAATAAACCAAATTGAGGTGAGGGGTGACTAACCAATTGGTTTCTTACAGGTTTTATTGTTTAAAAATAGTTCAAGTTTCTTATAGGATTCATAGCACTAAGTGTTTTACAACGTGTAAAATATCATAGACAACATGAATGTAGTGAAAACATTTTGTTCTTAACAAAGTAAAAATGCAATGAAAGTCACCTTCAAAATTTATCACAACTATCAATTAGAGTAAAAATTGCATTTAAATTTCTTCATACATGTTTCAAAA